>JAPDKQ010000062.1:0-206168 GCA_027569665.1 Aspergillus bridgeri | reverse complement strand
ATGTTTGTTCTGAGCGTGTTCGGATTCTGGGATGAGCCTGAAGTTGTACCCCCTGGTCGAGTTCCCGAAAAGAATTAATGGTGTTGTCTCCTAGTTCCAGGGTGAGAAAACTTAGGATGCTAGAACGCGGGTGGCTTGGCAGGCAACTCGCGGAGGTCAGCTTAAGGAGTCTATGCGGGAAATAAAAAGAAAATAACCAGCATCTTTTATTGCGGGTACACGGTGAAATTCATCTACTAATTACTTTCTATTTAAGTTATAGATACACGGTTACTTAATTATATACAGGAGTCGGCTATAGTATTATATAAAGTTAAATTAAGTGTCATGGTGTTGACCCCCGGGTATGTCAAGACTCGGGTCCAGAGTCCCGCCAGGGTCACCAAGGCCGAGGCCCTGCCAACCGCTGCCGGGCCCTGCCAGTACAGCTACCGGGTTCTACCAGTACCACTCCAGGTTTCGCCACCCTTCACCGCCCTAGATAGTAGTATTTAGTCTTACTCCGTGTTGCTCTGTTTACAGCTCTCCAAGCGACATCTTAGTTAATACAGTGTCCTGTTTCTGAACCCAGTCCCGTGCCGTGACATTAAACTCCCCTCTGCCTGGTTAATACGATAATTTTTTAATATATTAATAGAAGACTAGTATTAAGAGATACTTAATAAATTACTAGATAGAAGCTGAATCTTAATTATATTTAATTACTAGATATCTCTATTTAAATAAGTATTTATAGTAGTAACTGGCTATTTTATTAATTAAGATTAATACTATTATAAAGTATTATTTAGGTTTAAGTATCTTTATAGATCCTACTCTGGTAGTAATTTAAATAATATTATTATTTAGATTCTATAATATTATAAGATTATTAACCGAGTATTATTAATCATAATTAATAATACTATAAATAATAATACTATAATAAATAGTATTTAGGAGATAGTCTAATTTTTTATTTAATCTAATATTATAATCTTTTATATATTCTATATTACTTATATAATTTAGATCTGTCTACACAAGCTTCTTAAAAAGCTAAAAACTATACTAGAGAATAATAAAACTAAATTAAAATAATTAAGTAAATAAAATATTAATTTTTAGATAAAATATTTTATTTAATTTAATTTAAAGGATTATAATTTTTATTAATTTAAATTTATAGCGCTGTGAAGTATTTCTAAGACTATAAAAAAAATCTAAAATTATTTTAATTTAAGATATACGTACACGCTAAAATTTAATCTTTTTAATATTTGCCCGTGCGTGTGACAGCCTCAGGAATAAAGAAATAAATCGATATTATAAGCTAAATACGAAGACACTAGGTTAAAGAAGAAGAAGAAAGAAAGAGAAATGGGTTACTGTATTAGGCAGTATATAAACAAACCCATTATAGGATAAATATATCAAACAGTGCAAACCATGCAAACATCGAGTAAGGTCAGAGGTTAGGATATTATATTACCCCTCCCTCCCAGAGCGTAGTTACCCTTAATTATTACTAAGCTAAGGTTTATTATTATCGGGATAATCAAGTAGGAATTTATTATTCTCAACGGCCTTAAGCCAAAGGTCGAGGCGAGACGGGGGCCCGGAGAGATTAAGATATTGAATATAAAAATCGCGAATCAGGGTTGGTAAATTCTTAAAATTCTGAGCAGGATACCAGGTATTATTATTATTATAACTAGTCTACTTAACTCGGTATTAAAGCTTCCGATAGTGCAGATAGCAGGTGAGAATCTGCTTAATCTCCTATTCTTTCTGGTTATTAACCTTAACCGGCTCTTACAGATCCTAAATTTATTTTTGTAATAGCTCTATTTTATTCGCATGTCGAAGCTTCTCAGGTGTAAAGACTGGATGGACGCGTATAGATTCTAGCAGATCGAGTAGGTAAGAATAATCTTTTTTCTCTAGAATCTTGAATAGTCCTATTACTTATTGGTTAAGCTTGCGGCTAGGACGTCCTAACTACTAGTTCTTTATTATTACTATAATCATGTCTCCTAGTGTAAAGTTAACTTCTCTGTGATAGTGATTTGCCTGGGTCCGCTGGTATTATTAAATATCATTTATACGGCCCTTTATGTAGTTTTATACCTTTTCTAATCGGTGGGCCATGGCCTATGTCTACTGGCCTTCTATTTTTAACTCTCGGGGTTCTAAGGCTTCTTGCTAATTAAAAGATATGTAGGATTTAAATCCTCTTTTCACGAAGAACAGGAACACACTAGTTAATTTATGTAGCAGTGCCGCTACTGCGAAATCCATTATAGATAGTAACTCTAGTTAATTATCCTAGTAGTAATTTATAAAAGGACGCAAGCGCTGAGTTATGTACTAATTTACTATCTCTATTCCTCTATTTATCTGTGGATGATATCTAGAGAACAGCTTCAGTTTCACTCCTAAGATCTTGTAGAGTTCTATCTAGAATTCAGAGATAAACTGTTCTCCCCTATCTAAGATAATATTATTAGATAGACTAGTCTAGGGGTATATTCGTTATAGGAAGAGTTTCGCCATATTATTTACTATAATGGTCTTAAAATAAGGTATTAATACTATACGCTTGCTAAACCGGTTTACTATTATAAATATATTATCGTACCCATTATTCTTTACTAGGAGAAGAGAATAGAAGTCTATTCTTATATATTACTATGGTCGATCCGGGATAGATAAAGATTAAAGGAGACCAGGGGGTAGATCTTTCTAGATATAATTCCGTGCGCATATTAAGCAGTTATTAATATATCTATCTATATTCTTACTCTATAACGGCTACTAATATCAGTCTTTAACCAGCTGCTTAGTCTTTCCCTTATTTAGATAAGCTATAAAGGATTATTAGTGAACTTTATCTAGTAGATGGGCTCGAAGATTCCTTTTATCTAGTACTATTAGTCGCTTTTAAAAGAAGAATTTCCCATCCAGTAGCTTCTATTCTGGATCCTCCGATGCTGCCCTATCATAATATATAATAAGTTCCTGTAAGTCACGGTTCGCTTATAAAAGACGGTTAATTAGCTCTAATTCCGGGTTTAAAGATGCGAGCTTAATTAGAAAGACGTCTTTTTTAAGATAATCTTTAGGAAGGAGGGTCTAGGTCCGGTATTCTTTATTCATAGATTTATTTTATCTAATTAGGACGTCCGCCAGTGTGTTTTGCTTTTTAGGCCGATATCTAATTAAGAAATAGAAATAGGATAGGAATTCTATCTATCTAGCCTACTAAATATTTAATCTTTTCGTGGTTATGAAGTATTTAAGAGCTTAATAATTTATAAAGATATTAAAATGTTCTAATCTCTATAATCCTTCTAGCTCGGCCTTTTATTCTTTTAAGGATCTAATAATAGCTAATATCTCTTTATTATAGATTCCGTAGTTTACCTCTGTGGGTATTATTATCTTTAAGAAAAATACTACCGGGTGCCATTACTGGTCTGCCTTATCTACCTAAAATAATATTCTAGAAATTACTCTATCGCTCGCATCCGTTTCCAGTTTGGTAGGTGATTCCGGGTCATAATAAGAGAGTACTAGAGCGGAGGATAATACTATCTTTAGATCTTTAAAAGCGTTCTAATAATCCTTATCTTATATAAACGGAATATCTACTCTGATTAGTCGGTTTAGGGGTTTCGCCTTTCTACTATAGTACTTAATAAACCTTCTATAGAAGTTGCAGAAGTCTAAAAATAATTATATATCTTTAACGGTCGTAGGAGTATTCTAATTTTAAATCGCGGTAATCTTCTCAGAATTAATTATAATACTATTAGTAGAGATAATAAAATCTAGATATTTAGTCCTAATTATATAAAATTCACATTTCTTTAGTGACGCCTGGAGTCCAGCATCTTTTAATTATTAAAGGACTAGTTTAACGTGTTCCTCGTACTCTATCTCGTTATTACTATAGATAATTAGATTATCTACGAATGCAGTCATAAATTGGTTTAAGTAGTCTAGAAAAGTATTATTAATTAAATATTAGAAAGTTGCCGGTCCGTTAGTAAGTCTAAATAGTATTATCTAATACTTGTAAATACCATACCGGGTTTGAAATATAGTTAATTCTTCAGACTTAGGGTCCATACGGATCCTGTGGAATCCCTACTAAATATTAATCTTTATGAAGATTTTCGCGCGACTTAATTAGTTTATAATCTTATTAATTAGAGGAAAAGGATATTAATTTTTCTTTATAATCGTGTTTAATTTACGGTAATCTATATAGAATCGTAATCTTTCTTTAGACTTTTTTACCATCAGAATTAAAGAAGCGAAGGGTGTATTACTAGGTATAATAAAACCCTTAGCCAGATTATTTATAATATATTATCTTGCGGCTTCCAGTTCTTTAGTGTTTATCTTATATAAAGATAAATATTCTAGAAAAAGTTTATCCTCTAATTCTATCTTATAGTCGCAAGATCGATATGGTAGAAAAGTATCTAATTATATCTTTAAAAAGACATCAGTAAACTCTTAGTATTATTTTAATAGCTATTCTCGAATCTTTTCTAATTCTTATTTTATAGGATCCTTCTTATAAAAAATTAACTTATTAATCTAATATAGTAACGTGGCAAATATCTCACTATCTTTACTACGTATGTATTATGAAAAGCTAACTGCTCCGATCATTACGATATTAATCTAATATAGGAACCTAACTTCACGGGATGGCTTCCTAGGAGTTAACTCTTGTAAGCGCCACTCTTTTCTTTCTAAAGCTCTTTATATCTTGTTCTAAGATTCTATATAGTCCTAAGCTTATATTCTCGGAGATCTGTAATATTTCTTTTAACGCTATTCTTTTTCTATCTCTTTACTTATTAGTTTATCTCGGCGAACTGCGTCTTTCTAATATACCTGATTTATTTTAGGTCTTTATAAGATACTCTTAGGACAGCTCTATAGTCCTTTTACCTTAACTTCTTCTACTAGGGATAGTTCTCCAGACTAGATTAGTTATTTCTAATAATAATCAGGCAGGACTTTATACTTACTTAACCAGAGTTTTCCTAATATAATATCATGCTTCCCTAAGTCCATAAGAATAAAAGGTATCTAGTGTTACTATCTTCTATCTACCACTAGATCTAATACCATGGCATGAGTGATAGGCGTGGTAAGTTTGTTATTAAATCCTGCCACCGGGATCTATCAGTTTAGCAGGATTAGTTATATCTGAAAATAATTCGCAAAAAGATTAGCCATAGAAGTATTTATAAAATAGAGGCCGTTTACTCTAGTATTAATTAGTATTTTTATAATAAATAATATCCCATTCTTTACTACCTGAATCTGAATCGTGAAATAATTATTAGACTTTTTAAGTAGTTTCTAAAAATCAAACTTAGCGTGCTATTTAATATAAACTTTGTCTAGAATAAAGACTTCCTCTAGGCATCTTCTTTTCCCTGGTTGGAGGTTTCTACATCTTCTTCTTGCGGATTAAGAACTCTTAGAGAAGTAGAAACTTTATCAGGACAGTTAGCGGATCGATATCCTCGCTTAAAATAGTTAAAGTATTTTCCTTCTCTTATTAGTTAATTACGCTGATCTACATCCATTTAACGTGATCCTTAAGGTTTAACCGATTTCGGATTCTCCTTGCCTGCTAGAGCTTGATTTTCTGCGTTAAAATAGTTTCTAGGATATTCTTAGTCTATGATTTCGAGACTGTTAGCCATGGTAAAGCAGTATTCCGAAAATCTACTAAATAAATAGATATTTTTATTATATTTTACGACGGTCATCTTTTACAGTTTATAAGAGAATTTCTAATAAAGCTTATCTTTTATATTCTTATTATAGATACCTACTTCAGAGACTACATAGATAAATTTAAACAGGAATTTATAGAATTTATCATTTTTCTTTATCCGCAAGTTCCTGAATTTATTTTTTATGATAATAGCCCGATTCGGATTATAATAAATACTCTGGAGATATTCCAGCATTTTATTCTTATCTTTATATCTATTTTCTTAGGTTTGTTATCTTAAGACTAAATATTATAAAGCCTTTCCTTCTATTTAACTCTGGACGTAGGTTATATATAGATTAAAAGTAGTATAGTAATCTCGATTAACTCTCAGTTTCGCATTTATTAGAATAATCCAGTCGTTAAAGCGTGATTCTTTTTTATTTAATAGATATAAGAGGTCAGGAAGCTTAATCGATTTTGTGAAAGCTAATTCCTTAGAAAAAATTTAAATTCTGGCTCGTAGTTTTATTACTCTAGTAGTAAGCGAGCTAATCTCAGCTTTTTAGTCCTGGGCTTCTTTAGTCTTTTCGATAAGTTCTTTTTTTAATAAAGTGACTTAGGCTTCCCATTCTTCAAAGACGGATTCCTATTTATTAGCTTTAATTTTAAGTTAGTTAATTCGTTCCTGGGTCTTATTAAAGAGATTCTCTATTATCTGATATAGACAGCTTAGATTATCTTTATAATACTAAAGGAATTCGTCCTTCGAGATCGGTTCGCCTCCTATCTCGTTTCCGCTCAGCAGAGCAGTCAGGCGACGGAGAAAGTCAAATTCAGTATAACCTAGGCGCGCCATAGTTATTCATTCGTGATTTAATTAGAATAGTAGTTAATTCAATTATTTAATATTAATTAATTAGTTAGTCAGTTCTACAGCTATTATCGCCGCTGCACGCATAGGGGTTTAGCTCCTGGTCGAAGACGGTCTAATAGGATTAAGGTGTCTGTATCGATCAGGGGCTGAAATATTAAGAAAAAAGAGTTATAGAGAATCTAGTGTAATGTGATAGCCTTAGGAATAAAGAAATAAATCGATATTATAAGCTAAATACGAAGACACTAGGTTGAAGAAGAAGAAGAAAGAAAGAGAAATGGGTTATTGTATTAGGCAGTATGTAAATAAACCTATTGTGGGATAAACACATTAAACAGTGCAAACCATGTAAACATCGAGTGAGGTCAGAGGTCAGGACATCACAGTGCGCGAGAATTTTAATCTTTTTTTAATAAATATTATACTATAAATTAATATATTTAGTTCAGGTTTAATAATAAGGAATAGCGCTAGATTAAATATTTATTATTAATTACTAAGTCTTTCTTTAATTTTACTAATATCTTATTAAAGATTAGAAACTGCATAGTATAATATATTTTTAATATCTATAATAGACTTTTTACCTACCTTAAAGAGACTAAGAAGAAGTTAAGATATAAGTATATATATTAAAAGAAAAATATACTTTAGATATTTTAATTCGCTTAGAAAAAGCTCTCTAAGTATTATAATAAAATTAATAATAGTATATATAGTATAATCTATGTATTAGTAACGATTTTATATCTATTAAAGAAGCTATAATACTTTAATAATAAGGATTAGAGAGGTGGTAAGATTAGTTTTATAAAATAGTATTAAGATATATTTTAAAATAAGTTTATAACTTATTAGAAATAAGCTTAGAAGAAAGCTTATTAACTAGATAATTTAGAGATAATTAATAAGATAGAGAAAGAAAAGCTTATAATATCTTATAATTTATAATAAATTATATTTTTTACTAATAAATTTAATGGCTAGTAAAATAAGATTATATAATATCTATTAAAAGATAAGCTATTTATTTATTTAATCTATTTATTATATCTAATAGAGAAATAGGGTTTATTAAAGAAAATCTATATATTTACTAGAAAGAATATAAGTAGGAATTCTTAATATTTACTAGAATTATATAAGATATTCTCTTAATTCTTATTAATAAAGTAGAAATAGAGTATTTATTTAATTATACTTGTAATATCTATTATTATCGCTGTAGATAGCTAAAGCTAGGAATAATTAAGAATCTAATATTTTATTATTTTTTATCTAAGTTTAAGTTAAAATAGACAGAGACCGAGATAATTAAAGAATATTTATTATTTAATAAAACTATTTATCTCTATAGTTACTTAAGTCTATAGAACCGATTAGTGATAGTAAAAAAGAATATTAAGAAAAGAATTAAAAAGAGAATTAAAAGAAGGATTAAGAAAAGAATTAAAAGAAAGATTAAGAGAAGGATTAAGAGAAGAATTAAGAGGAAAATTTTAATAATAATATAAATAATTTAGTAATTTATTACTTCCTAAAACGGCCTATAGTTAGTTTAAATCTAGAAAATAGTAATTAGATAGGAAGAATTCGGAAGAAGTTATAACTATTAAATAGATTTAAAATAAATATACTATAGTATAATTATAATATATTAGATAAAATAGTTAAATCGTGAACTAATTTTTATATTATAAATATATAATTTATTTAATAATATATAATACTAGGAGTATAGAATATTACCTTAAAATCGGTATAAAATATATATATTAAATCGTATCACGAGACTTAGTATATTTATACTATTTTTAAATCCGCCGGATATCCGCATCTAATCCGCGCGGATACGGATATCTAGAATCCTATCTATATCCGCAATCTGCGGAGCGGATGCGGAGCGGATACGGATTTTTACGGATGCTGCCGCAGCCTACATGGACATAAGGGAAATAGTGATGATGGAATGTAGAGGTGCAACTCAACGCTGCAATTGATAAGTATGTAAGATATACTGAACATGTGACTGTCAAGATTGTGCCAAACGCCGTGTCACTCTCAACCTCCAGGAGTCATCAGTATCATCAATTTTGTCCTTTTGAAGATAAACCTGTATATCATCAGCCAGTTCCTCCACCTTAACCGGATCCCCAGCTGCACGGGCTTGTTGCTGCGTAATTTCATCCAAGCCCGAACAAATCATGGCTATGGGGGAAGACTTCCATGCCTTTAGACCCCTCCGTTTTGTCTCCAGCATGGTGACACCAAGAAACAGTGTAGTTAAAATGAACAGTAATGAAGGAAGGATGATCCACGCCCACTGGACCTTGATCTGGGTTTCCCATACAAAAGACGTGCCATTGGCCGCTCCAACACCTTCAATTGGCCCGAATTCAGCAGTTGGCTTTTCTCTCTGTGCAGTCCAGTCCAGCTGTCGCACTCGAGTGGTCATTGCTGCTGCGAGGTTTTGAAATACATCATCTAAACTGGAACGAAGCATCGGCCGCGAGAATTCAGTTTGGGGCGTAGATGAGCTTAGCATTCCAGGCAGGCCATGGGAATAACACATGCTGGATGGAATATTGCCTGTTTCCATCCTATCCCGCAGCCAGTATTGAAGATCCAGGCTCGTCCCTCCGTCGATTGTAAAGTTGGATTGTGTCAGATTATCTTTAGTGGGTGGTTGGAGGTCAATCCTGAATCCTCCAGGCGGACTTGTAAAGGTGTGTGGAGGACTCGGATCATGCCAGGAGTCCTCCAGCGTTTCGAAAAGTGTATAATTCCGCACTTGCGCAGTGTATGTGTTCACACACCAGTATAAAGCACATTGAGTCGCAAAAGCATTCCTTAATTCAGTTGTATTGGTCACCGAGGGAATTTTAATCTCTGTTAGGTTTAAGATCATGCTTCGATTCTGGGACCATAAGCCACCGTGGTTCCGTTCCTCGGGCGAATATGAAACGTTTGCTTGGAAGAATGTCCCTGGCAAACGGACATAGTCTGATATATTGACTTGCATCCCGTTCGGTAGCGAATAATTGCACATGGTTTTCTCCTGCGTGCAGGCACCCGATTCACAGTTTGAAGTGAGTGCAATTGAAATATCAGAACAGTCTGAACAGACCGCCAGAGACCTAAAAGGAGAAAAGTCACAGTAACCGGAATCGCAGGTCACCGGAGCCCTGGACTGTGCTGCGGTCGATTTATTACCAGTCTCGCTAGATCCAGGACTCGCAAGGACAAAACTATAGATAGCAGCGAGCATACCATCTGGAGGCTGGGGAAAAAGCCCGCCGGGCATCTTGTCACTCTCGAGGTACGTCTGTGCACGGCCCACATATGCAGGCAAGTTGACGGGCACGAGAATATTCTGCACGGTGGCCATCTGCTGAACGAAGGGGCTTACCCCGACTGCAAGAATGGTAGCCAAAGCCCCCAGAGACGGCCAGTGTCTGTAGTAATTGCTCAGCTTTGCTCAATCAATAGGCTATACCTCAATAAATAAACAAACCTCATTCCTGACTCCCATATAAATGCGAAGCAACCGATAGCTCCTCTGCTGGCCCCGTGATACAAGTTAATATCCGACAAGGGCTTATCAGGGGCCGTGCTGAAATTAACCCATGCCATTTGGCCGAAGCAGGTCGCTATTGTCTCAAGCATGAAGGCATTGAACACCATAACAATCCATGAGAGAACCGAGTTGATTGTAATTCCATATGGCCAATTTGGGATAGTCGTTCCATCATATTTAAACAGAAACCCGATTATTCCGAAAAGGGCCACGAGACTCCCGATGCAGGAGGCAATTTCCAAAACCCAGTGGTTGTTTACCCAATTTAAGAGAGAGACACGTTTTGATATCGGGAGGCTCCTATTGCCATCAGGAGATGACTGTGGAATAGTAGTATACTGATTCGTCTTGGCTGGTGATGAACTTTGCTCTTCGTCCTGGTTGAGCTCAATTTCATCCCCGGTCAAGCTGCGATACGAGTTTAACTCCATATCCATTTCTGTGGCTGTTGCTGTTGATTCCTGTTTTGCGTGATACATGAGAGAAATTCTGTGTCTCACGACATGAACACATTTCAGTGATGGGACCAGACAGAGCCTCAGGGGCTGATTCCACAGCCTTGCCAATCGAGGCTGTGTGCAGGTGCCAAGAAAGTAGTTGTTTTTAAACGAACGCTACGATCCAATAACATTCAACTGCCGCTGAGCTGGGAATGTCAGTGCGGCGGTCTGGTGATGGCGGGTGATTTCCACTTAGGTTATCACCCTGTCAAAAGTTAACTGGTTTCCTGCTAAGTTAGGTACCGATGGGCGCAGTAACATCTCTCGAATCAGCTTTGTCATGAGCAATAACGAACCCTAGAAATAACAAAATAACAATGAGGAACATTCGATTCATTTTAACCTTATCATGCTGGTGTGAGCATGTAGAAAACTATTATTCACTTTTTCGCAACCAGCCAAAAAGAAAATGAAAAGAAAAGAAAAGCGTTGTGAAAACCTTGACACGGTCCACGGTGCACAGGGGAAATGAGGAAGAGGACAGGCGAAGCTATACCAGCTACACACACGTAGCCTACTAAAGAGCTTATATATTCAACTAGATATATAATCAAAGTACTATCTAGTTGCTTCACTATGTTGTTCATCAACTGGGATAGAGGGGGTCGACAACGTTGTACGTAGCCAAGGCGCTATCCCGTACATTTGGTATTAGCCCTTTTGCCGACGGGCTATTCATCAAGGGATTCTCAACAATACTCGTGCCAACTCACTACAGCGAAAGTCTGGTCCTATGGCATTTATTGTATAGTGAAGGCGTTAATAGGCTGTCGTACCTTGATGCTTTGTCTGTCCGAAGAGCCAACATAAGCTATGAGCACCTGGAGGGTTCCCGGCACATTTTGGGCTGGTGCTCTGAAATGAAACTTGTTGCAGGTCTGGAAATAGCTCGGGGCCTCTGCATTACCACAATGCTAACGCATGAATAGGAACTCTGCCTGCTCGATATGATGTCGAACGTGCCAGACTTCCCAGGGCATTTGGAAATACATCCCACCCCCAAGGGATTATGTCAATAGGACGAAGTTTGACAGGAGGAAATCCTTTCATTATAGGGCGAAAGGATACACCCCCACAAATAACATCAAACTGCTACGCTTTGAAGATGAAGTGATTTCTGGGAAATTCGTTATACTGTGGGACCAAAAAGAAAAACGGGGATGGCTTGTTAATGGAGCGACAGCGTTGCTCCACCTTGTTCTAGCATCACTAGAACAAAACCGACTAGGGAAGCTTAGTTCCTTTACGCTGTTCGACCCTTGGGAGTTGAAGTAACCATCAAACCCTTATAACAGCCAATCCGCACTGGAAGTCCTTCTTGATCGACACAATTTGGGGTTGAAGGCTTACGAGAAAACTGGTGGCCATGTGACGTTCCAGGATCAGGTTGAGAGGTTCCATGATCTCCTGGAACGTATAATCGACCACCAAACAAGAGGCATGCAGCATGAGAGTATCTCCGGAGATCGAATCCCGAGGGCTAATCTAGAAGGCTGGGATTTCAGGGATTTGACATCGCAACATGATCCAATATACGCCCGAGTTGCCTATCTGGATACAGAAGGAAAGTCATGGGTGGATTTCACTAGATCTATAAATGCGATTACACTGCTTGGACATGGATTCGGCGAGATAATTGAACCAGTGGGCTCTTGTGCTGCCTGGCGGACCTTAGATCCGGGCAAGTCGTATCTGGCATCGTGTCAAGCCGACCTGGAGCAAATAATGGATGCAGATGGTGATTCGGACTCGGTGCCAGTGCGACTAACGGACAGCACCATGTGTACCATGCCTCATAGAAATACTTGGGAGTGTAATTGCAAGAGCCGCGCTGGTACAGAGCATTCAGAAGTGGTCCAAACCCTTCTACCTTTAGAGATGCACAAAGTCTGCCGCAGCAGAGCTCCAACCCATGCCAGGAAAACAAAGCCGGAGCGTTCATATTCGGGTTCAATGAATCCGACCCTTGGTATTGGGGAGACACTGGCCTACCTTGTCGAGGAGGTGTAGGATTTCCTTTCGACCACACTTCCAACTCTGACAGTGGTATTGAGAAAAGTCTGTAGCTTTCGAGCTCTGGAGATAGTACGAAGGGCTCGAGAGCATCACCACTTTCTAGCGAGGAAAGGTGTGTGGCTCCGAAGCGTGGGCTGACAAGTGCAAAGACTTATTCGGTAGGCATCATGTGTGCTTTGCCTGTAGAGCTCTTCGCAGTGCGAGCATTGTTCGACGTCACACACGATGAACTGCCAATCCCTGATGGGGACAACAATTATTACTCGCTCGGCCGTATCGCACGACACAATGTTGTGGCCGCTTGTCTACCAGATGGTGAATATGGGACCAACTCAGCTGCAGATGTTGCTGCCAATATGCTACGAAGCTTTCCTAGAATCCGATTCTGCCTTCTCGTGGGTATCGGCGGTGGGGTGCCCTCTGTACAACATGATATCCGACTTGGCGACATTGTTGTTAGCAAACCGTCAGGACAGAACTGTGGTGTTTTGCCATATGACATGAGAAAAGCCCTTGAAAGTGGAGAGTTTCAGTTGAATGGCCATCTACAAGCACCACCCCGTTACCTCCTCAACGCCATCAACATCATCAGATCTGATCCTTACCTGTCAAATACATGTCCACTCCAGAAATATGTGGATGAGATTGCAACATTCGACAGCGGGTACGTTCATCCGGGGAACGAATGCGACAATCTCTATTCATGCCCACCACGGGCGCCTCGAGGATCAACTGAACCTCACACTCACTACGGCACTATTGCATCAGGCAATCAGGTGATGAAGGATAGTAAGACGAGAGATTTCCTTGGGGAGAAGTATGACGTGCTTTGTTTCGAGATGGAAGCGGCGGGGATTATGAATACAGCTCCTTCGCTGGTGATCCGCGGGATCTGCGACTATGCCGATGGACACAAGAACGATCTCTGGCAGCCATATGCCGCGGCAACGGCAGCTTCATTCGCCAAATTGCTGCTCACCCGCGTCCGAACTTTGCACGAGGTGGGCTTCGAGGGAGGAAATGCGAAGCGCACAACTGAGGAATTACATTCAGACGAGGATGGGTTGAAGCGACCACGACTGTCAGGAATATAGGGCGATGGTATAGACCATTGTGTGCCTAGTGATACGGCACCGCGCGATTATCACTATTCAGGCCTAGGGACTAGAGGATGTTGAAAACAAATAAAGACAGCTGGATTGAAAATTAATTGAATGCGCGCCCATGACCTCTTTGTCCACCAATTTTCCAGAGCGTTGCCGCACGCTGTTAATTAGAGGCTGCTCATTTTTGTACTGTTCTTACGGTATGACCCAAAGGAACTTGGGAAACGTTTTTGGATAGGCTGTATATTCATGGAACATGACATTCATAGTACAGACTGTCTATAAAGTCCTCGCCACCCTTGATAAAGGAGTACAGTTCTCCCCCCGGAAGTAAATGAGATTTTCAACTTGGTTT
This sequence comes from Aspergillus bridgeri, assembly GCA_027569665.1. NCBI lineage: Eukaryota > Fungi > Ascomycota > Eurotiomycetes > Eurotiales > Aspergillaceae > Aspergillus > Aspergillus bridgeri. The sequence continues at coordinate 192,006 of JAPDKQ010000062.1, read as the reverse complement.
TAATGAGGTCACTTGACCATTTGACCTCGATTCACTGTAAGGACTGTCGTGAACATATATGGCTGATCAAAGCAAGCATCCCATCCTGTCTTGCCTGAGGCCCAGAAGCTTTCGAGAACTTCCTTTGCCGCAAGAGGGCTATATGTGCCTCTGGAGACGCTTAGATCGATCAAGCTTTTCTGAACAAAAAAGCGCATGACTGCGCCGCCATCTACTGCTTCCACGCCAAGAACCATTGTGGGCCAGAGCAAGTATCCTTTCAACCCTAAAGATGACAGCGGGCCAAAAGCATTATTGAGCATTCCGTATAAAAGTTCTCTCTCAGTGTAGCGAGAGTTGCTTAGGGGCGAATCTTGGGGAAAGAGGCTGAGATTTTGCAGTGATGACATGCAGTACAGGGCAACTGCTTTCTGTTGAATGTTGAAAAAGAGTATTTTGGCTTCTTCCAAAGGCCCGTTTGCCTTGGTCCACTCGATGGGCGAGAAGTCGTAAACGCAGCGCAGGATTTCACAGGCTTCTTCCTGAAGATCAAGATCAATAATATCGGCTTTTGAAGCTCGAGCTCGAAGATGGTTGATCTTGGCTATCTGAACGAAGAGAGCAGGAGGACACATCTGGAAGGCATATCCGTTGCCTCCATATTCTCCTAGCAGCAAACACAGCTCCTCAATGGGCAAAGTCTCGACGAGCAAATCTGATGAAGGGGAGGAAGTGTCTGCAGTAACAGCCAGACTGTAGAAGCTTCAGAATTATGACTATTTGTGGGCCAAGGGGCTCGTGATGCACTTACAAGGCAAAGCAAAGAATCATAGGCAGCACACCATGGGATACAGCTACTGAGTGCAGGCCACCACGCACCACTAACAGTCTGCGAACTGCCTCTATATGAAATCGCCAGCTCTGGGAAATTCCTTGCTGGGTCTTTACGGAGCATTGCTATTAGTAAAGTGATTTCGCGTATCAATTCGAAAGGTGAAAGAAGAGTACAAACTCACATCCGCAAAAAGAAGGGTGAGAATTCCAGCAAGAGCTATATCACTCGTTCGCTTTTTCACCACACCGAGATCCTCATTCAAGGAACGAATCATGAGACCTCGGTAATAGTAGAAGGTCTTTGCCAGCGCCTTTGAGCTAGGGTCATTGACGGTTTGGCTCATTCGATGACTGAGGGTTGAACAAATTAAACCAAGCCGGATATGGTCGGGGGCTCTGAGACCTATCTGAAACATTGGCAATGGGATTTTATAAACATTAACATTGGTGCCTAAACTGAGAACCTGAGCTTGGATAGGGAAGATACAAGTATTGACTGTCCCACAAGTCAGCTTTTTATCAACCAGTTTATCCTATGCACTTGACGCACAGTACTCCAAGGATTCTGCTTGCGCATGCGCTTCCGTTTTCATTTCGTAGCAAGGAATCACCAATTTCCGCGTTTCTTCGGACGGCGTCGGGCTATCCCTGGATGGCACTGAACCGGCACTTCTGCGCCCATCTTTGCCATCGTTTTGGCGATTCCTCGGGGCATGTTTGACTGTTCGTGCATTGATCTGGCCGGGCGCCAGCCACCTTACTCGTAGAGGTGGTGTTTTGCCGTAGCCAGGACAATCGACGCCGGATGTTGCACATCGCTTACAGCCCGGAACCCCAAAGTCGCAGACCAAGGAGCGCCGACGACACTCCCAGCAATGGTGTTTCCGAGTCTCATCCATCTGCTTAGATTGACTTATTCACTGTGGGGGCTCAATAGACTCGTAGGGCAGCGGAATTGACAAGTGGGAATACTGCGGGGTCAAGCACGAGCGGTGCGTAAGCCCAAGAGGGGAAGATAGAGCGAATAGCCTATCCTATGAAGAGACGGCTCCTGATATTTATATTATCCGCCCGCCAGCTGGCTTGTTCGAGTGGATCAGCTGGCTGAAGGTGATTTTCGTCTGCCACCAATCGGGGACCCGGCAAAGTAGATGCGGCCCCCAGCTGATCCAGTATGATCTGTTGGAGCTTGCCGGTATGGATGCTCACATAAGCCACATCGTGTAATTAGTTAGTTAACTAACTATTTAGCTGAACTTGTTCTATCTTCCACATCTCCTGAATATAAGAATTTCACTCGATTCTGTAGTCCACCAGGCAGGTAGTCCTTGCCATGATCCAGTATACTATTTCACCAACTAAATCCTGGGCTGAGCAGGGCAAACCTAACGGGGCATCGGAGTGATGAGCTTCTTAGTCCAACCAGTGTTTCCTTTCTACTATAGATACTACCTACTGTTTATTTAATGCTATAATTTAACCGAATTCAATTTGAAGTTCACCGCAAGCTGTCAAGTTTAAATAACAGTAAATTAGAGATCCCGGGAATAAAGGAAAGACAGGGAACACAAAGACAAAAAAAAACAATATTGACTCAATGTATCCAGGCACTTCAGCCTATTGAATTCCACAATATCAGTTCTTCAGCTGGCATAGAGGTCCAAACCATGCACCGCCGGTCACCTCGTTCCAACCCTCATTGCCTACACATCGCCAGCACCAGAACACATCTAAGGGGTCATACTTCTGCTTGACCGACCGAAGCCAGTCATACTTATTCCCAAACCAGTCCTTCTTCCAGTCAGGATCCCAAGGATCGGCTTCATTCCCATAAGTTCCCATTCCAGGTGCCAGCTCCTTCATAGCCCCAAGCCTCACGGTAGTGAGCTGTTCCTTGACTTGTTGGATCTCCTCGGACCCCGCATTAGGAAGCCACGAATCCACTTTCTGTAGCAGGAGGTATGCTTTTCGCCATGCAGGGTTAACAGAAGTATACGGTGCCTCCTCGAGCACTTTCCCACCAGCCACAACATTCAGGAGGAATGCAGACGGGCCCGTATGAACCCCTCCAATATCAGTGGACAAAAGTTTGAGCAGCCCGGCGATGCTTTTCTGTTTTTCAACCAGAGACTTTTTGTCGAAGAATCGAGACGCCATAATGGGCTTGTTGTTGCCAGGGGTCGTGTGGGGCGTCGAGGCATACCATGCACCCCATGACGGATGGGTCTCAAATTTCGATTCCACAATGTATTCAGTCCCATTTCCAGACAGTAGATCGTTGACAATCTCTTCATTCATCACCTTCTTAGCATGGATGATAGAATGGATAGAATCATTTGCAAGGAACTTGATGAAAGGAGATTTGTATCCCCAAAATCCATTCGTCGCGCTGAGAACAGCTGTACCGGCAAATCCTTCATCGCTGACAGCGGGGTATTTCGAAATCATTTGAGCAGTAGCGTTCAGCACTGCAGAAGAGTTCTGCTTCAGTCCGGTAATCTTCAGGGAGTGGTAGAGAGTTGGTCGCGTTGGGAATGTTTTGATTGTAGCCGATAAAACGACACCATATGTACCACCACCCCCGCCCCGGAGAGCAGCAAAGAGATCAGCGTTCTGGCATTCATTTGCTGTCACAATATCTCCCGACGCGAGTATGACTTGGTATTCGAGAACTTGATCCGCCCCAAGGCCAAATTCATGGCTTAGAGAGCCATGGCCACCACCTTGGAGGAACCCGCCAATACAGCCAACGGTCTTGCATGCTGTTAATTTCGTTTCTTTTCTCACGATTTTCTGTTCTCTTCATGAAATTAAATTGGATAAACTTACAGGGTCGCCTCCACCAACAACAACGTGCTTGTGCTTGGTGGCGAAGTCGTATACATCCTTCCATGTATACCCACCCGCTATAGTGATTGCGCTTCCAGTCCAACCGGTCTGACAGGATCTATTGGATGCGAACTTCTCGTGAAAATGAAGCCCATTCCGAACTGTCCTCAGCCAAATGGACAAGCTACCGTATCCTTGCGATCTGTGCCAGAACTTATTATCAGCCACATCAGTCATATCAACGTAAAGTGAGGATCCTACCGCCAAGCGATGTCATGACCAGTATTCTTAATCACCAGTCGGATATTATTGTCCTTCGCAAATTTTATTCCAGAGGCGACGTCGTGAGCTTCCGTGGCTTTGATACTGTAAACAGGGGAATTACCTAGCTCACACGATGGGTACGAGGCTATCGAGGCATTGATCGGGGGACAGGTATCAATGAGCGGGTAGCTGTACCCGATTGGTGATTTTGCTAGCCACTCGTTGTCTGGCCAGTCATAGGCGATGCTCTGACACTCTTTAGCATCATAGCTCGGACCCTGGTAGCATGCTCTGGCGAGAGGTTGGTTCTTGACAAGTTTCCCAGCCACGGTGGAATTGAGGGCTCTCCATTTTGAGACCGAAGGCCAGCAATCATCCGTTGGAGTCTATTTTGGGGGGTCAGGTCAATTGAATTTGTATATCGAAATCCATTCATTGACTTACACATTTGCAATTGGCGAAGGCGAAAGGGACTCCAGCCAGGAGCAAGAAGCTTGGAAGAAGCATGCTGAAAGAATTATGTTATTGTTTGGAATGAAGGAGCAGGTCGCTGGAACTAGTATTTATACCCACCCTCTCTAGAATAAACGTGCCTTCTCCATCGCATTACTTTTGAGATATTAGGCAAAACATTATCCTTGGCATCTCTGGATGCCTCTTCCAGCATAGGTCGCTACCTTAACATGACTTGTTTTGGAAGAGAAATCCGCCAAGCTTTAGGGGCTGGTGAGAAATGAGATTGTTTGTGGTAACAAAAAGTGCCCATTTTTGAGGCTGACCTGGAGTCTAAAGATAGTATAGTCGTAAAAAAAATGTGATTTGTCGCCTTGGATATGAATCTCATTCAATTTTCTTCTTATCTAAAGTAGAAGAGCTAAAAGTATCAAACCACTGCCGATATTTTCCTAATCGGTTAGGTGAACTCGCCAAGACGCCAGTATACAGTTACAGCCCGAAATCTCTTAAGGCCGCTTTTTCCCATTCTCTAAATAGCAGATTATAGTCAGATTACTGTCGATATTTTCCTAATCGGTTAGGTAAACTTGCCAAGACGTTAGTATATAGTTATAGCCCGGAATCTCTAAGGCCACTTTTCCTATTCTCTAAATAGCGGATTATAGTCAGATTACTGTCGATATTTTCCTAATCGGTTAGGTGAACTCGCCAAGACGCCAGTATACAGTTACAGCCCGAAATCTCTTAAGGCTGCTTTTTCCCATTCTCTAAATAGCGGATTATAGTCAGATTACTGTCGATATTTTCCTAACCGGTTAGGTGAACTCGCCAAGGCGCCAGTGCACACTGACCACAACGATCACAACCCCTGGTTTCCAATTTCTAAGGCTACTTTTCGGCTTCTTCGGGTGCGTCGTCTACATAATGCGATCAATGCTTAGCGGCAGTGCTTCGTCGCACCCACCCAACAAGGGCCCATCACTTTCCTGTGGCAGCTTATAAAAGGCTTTGCATCTACGGCGTGCTCCCATTTCTCAATTCATCTTCAATTAATACTTCCTCGGCGTTGCACTTAAAATTGCTATCAAGAACATATCTCTTGGGACCATATTTTACATTCCTCCATCATGTCAATGAACAACATCAACGGCAAGCAGCAGCAACCCGAAGGGTACTACACATCTCCGCAAAGTCATCTCGAAGCCCAACATCCAGAGGTAGGTGTCATCTTACGAAAATTCGAGCAGTATCCGATGGTTAGCTCCTATTTTATGTTGGAAATGGTGAATAATGTTCAATCTTTTCCAGCAATACTTCTATGGCCAACTGCCATTCGGTCAGCATACACAGAATCAGTACTGCGATGAACCTGACTACGATCAAAGAAAAGGGCAGTCTATGTACACAACCCAAGATCAGTATCAGCCGTATGGGGCAAATGCCTCATTTTACAGTGGCGAGCAACTCTCGGATCCAGACGACCCTGAAGGAGCAAATGGCGAAAAAGGTCTTGGGTCTACCATTGTAGGTGGTGCGGCTGGAGGATACGCGGGCCATAAGACAGGCGGTGGGTGGAAAACCGCAGCGGGGGCCGCTATAGGTGCCATCGGTATGAACGTGGTATCTCACAAGATGTAAGTGCACGATCCGGCCTATCACTCCTTTCTTTCATAAAACATGCTAAGATGATTTAGGAGAAAGCCCCAGCACACTGCCCCCGTTCAGCAGGTCCCTGGGCAACAAGTACCCGTACAACAAATTGTTGTCCCCGGTGTCCGAGGCCTAATTGCTCAGCGACGACTTGCGCGCAGGGGTGTGATCAGCTAGACACAATTCAGCTCTTACCATTGGACTGATGAAACTGCTGGATGAGGACTTTGTGACGGAGTTTCGGTGTTGCCTGATTGGAATGCTCTCGCAAGGGACCAGCGACTTCCACCCATCAGGCTGTCATTTTAGCCCCCACACAGAACAATTGATAGGTAGATTTTGTAATTAAAACCCTAAGCAATCTGTATTGGTTATATGAAACCGTGTGGGCAGGAGCCCCTATTTATGTTATAAATTCTTACGCTAGCAGGAGATCACATGACTGCCAGGAATCGGGAGGTTCCTGGTGAGCAGTCACATGGAAGGGATCTTACCGGCAAGTTCCTGGGAACATGCCTAGAAGGTTCCTGACACGCGAGCTGGATACACTTATCATTCCTTCGGTTGCGCGAGGCGATGGATTATCTAATCCCATGGCCACACTCAGCCCGCATCACGTGCTCAGCTTTGCCACCCATTCGGCGATTGAATTTGGATCGGCGTTCGACGAGGCGAGAATGTAAAGGGAATGAATGAGTCGCCCACGATCAGCCATTCCTTCAATAACAACAGAACGTCATCCTGCAGCAATGCCTCGCCTTTTCCATAAACGGTCTTGGCGCATCTTCAAGCTGTGGTTCGTTCGCCGAGGCCCGATGCAGAGATTTTGCTTGCATTTGCCAATCTCTACTTCAATACACCCGACCAGAGATCTCTCGTCTCGGAGTGAGTTTGATCTTTGCTCACCTCGAGAATCATCCGCCTGAACGACGAATAGTCCTCGCGCTCACAATACATGGAGTCCCTGTCAACTTGTCAGCTAAAGCACGCGGGCGCAGCCCCTGCCGGGCTAGAAAACGCCCACCCAGCGCCACTAAGCGGTGATCTGGAGGCCAATATGTCCAAGCACGATGTTGGCTGGCGCCGCATTGTGCGGAATTTTACTCCAGCGTAGGTGGTTGGTTTATCTGTTGCTCATGTCCATGCTAATCAATCGCAGATGGTTCTCGGTGAACATGGGAACCGGTATCGTCTCTCTGCTCCTGAATACCTTGCCATACAACGGTCTCTGGCTGTACTACATATCCATTATCGTCTTTGTTTTAAATGTCGTCTACTTCATCGCCTTCTGTACCATCGCAGCCCTGCGATATACCATGTATCCCGAGATCTTCGAGGTCATGATCACTCACCCGGCACAGTCAATGTTCCTGGGCACGTTGCCGATGGGCCTTGCGACGATTATCAACGCTTTCTGCAACATCTGTGTTCCAGCGTGGGGCGAAGGCGCCGCCTATTTCGCTTGGGCCTTGTGGATCTTGGACGCCGTGCTTTCTGTGTCGACTGCAACCGTGGTCCCGTTCATCGTGTAAGAACCCGCCCCCGGTCCCTAGATACCTCAAACTAACCCGAAGGCGTAGAATGACACGGAAGACTGAGATCGGTCTGTCGTCAATGAATGCAGCCTGGCTTCTGCCTATCGTCTCGTGCGTTGTTGCCGCAGCCTCCGGCGCTGTCGTTGCAGGCATCCTTCCAAATGCGCAACATGCACTTTGGACTGTGCTGGTCAGCTATGCGCTCTGGGGAATGGGCGTCCCACTCGCAATGATGATCATGGCCATTTACCTACAGCGACTCCTTCTTCATAAACTTCCACCAAAGACGGTCCTCGTCAGCGTGTTCTTACCGTTAGGGCCACTCGGCCAAGGCGGATTCGGGTACGCACCCCCAGTACTTCCCATCCATTCTCCAGCACTAATCTTATAATACAGAATCCAAAAACTCGGAGGATGCATCCAACAGATCTTCCCTGAAACCCACTCCCTCGGCTCATCCACGGGTATCATCTTCTACGAGGGCGGCTTCATCCTCGGCTTCATAATGTGGGCTTTCGGCTTGATCTGGCTCTTCTTCGCCGTGGCGTCGCTTATCCGGGCACGCAAATTCCCCTTCAACCTAAGTTGGTGGGGGCTCACTTTTCCGCTGGGCGTGTATGCCCTGTGTACATGTCAGTTGGGAAGAGAGCTGCCGTCGACGTTCTTTGCGGTTCTTGGCACCGTAAGTATCTGATTGATTCCATGTTGTGGATTCCAGGTGGCTAACGTTGGAAGATTTTCTCCGTGACGGTCGTGCTTTTATGGCTTTTTGTTAGCTTTCACACGTTTAGGGGGGTGATCAGGGGCGATATCTTTGTTGCGCCGTGTCTGGCGGATCTGGAAAGGAAGAAAAGGGAGGAATCCCAGCAAAATTAGACCTTGGTGCATTGGTTATTCGACAATGATGTCGGGGACGGCATAGAGTCTAGGGAAAAGGACATTTAGACTACTAAATTCGATACCCCACCCCTGCTGAGTTTGTTCATTTTTGGAATTCCTAATATTCGCGACAAATCCGCCCTGAAAATTCAAATATGTAATACACGCTCAGGTATGAAAGATAGAGGGAACGATACAAAAGGCTATGTATCCCAACGCGCTATCACACAGGACAGAAACACAGCCCCAGTCTATAAGCCGATAATGCCTTGGCACTCCATATCCTTTCATCGTCGATTTCACCTATGATGCAATATTCGATAAATCGAGGCCAAACATTGACGCATGTAATCAAACGAGACCTAGCCCGCGTTATTCGCACACGTCCAGCTGGATGTCTGAGAGCTTTCATGAATTGATTTTCCAGAAACGTAGAGCCCCAGACCACACTGCATCCATCAGCAAGCCATCTAAAAATAGGATCAATAAACGTACAACAGTACAGGCAATACCAAAAACTATTAGCTGTACAATGGTGACGCAACTTCTCCTTGCCGAAGAAAAAAGTTGGCCTTTATTCATGCCAAGCCCGAAAACGGCCGGCAACCCGTCTGTCTGGTCAGTTTTGATTTATCAAAGCCCGCTATATGCACTCACAGCTAAACCAACTTCCAAACAAGGAACTCTGAGAAAGGTCAGTACACGAGTTGAAGCAGTTCCGGACAACATACAATCAAACTCAGCAGGTCATTAAACACTGGGATAGACTCGGCAACAACCCATGCGACAACCCAAACCCCGAATCCAATTCCGAGCCAGGCCCCGACAGAACGGAAACCCTGACTGTGCATTTCTGACGAACCCCTAAATAAGCGCACGTATAGGTACTTCGAGGCAACATGTCCATGTATAACGCCGGAGAAGACGACAGTTGGAATGGCAAGTCCCCAGGCGACCTTCTTCATTACTGATCCAGCAGAGCTCAACGCAGGTGATTGAACGTCGGGTCCGGCATAGCAGTATATGACTACCGCTGTGACGACATACATGCAGGTGTCGATAATTTGCAACATCGCGAGGGACTTGGGAAAGTCGTGGGGGTTTTGCATCTCCGAGATAAAGCCAAAGAAGGCAACGTGTGCAACTGGGCATCTGTTAGAATACTGAGTTGGATATGGAAGTAGATTCAATCGGCGTACTGTACGCGAACAGGATATTTGTGACGGCGAGAAACTCTTTCGCGAACCCATGACTAGTTGCGATCTGAAGACGATGCGATACCGGATTCTCAACTCCAATCGCTATCATCGTCACGATCGTCGCAATAAGGATACTGGTGAACGCTTGGACAGTCAGCCTCTCGTGGTTCAAATTCCAGCGACTGCACTTACATATGACCGATATCCAGTATACCCTCTCCATCCGCCGGGGCAATGAGCCGATGAAACTGACAGCTAATCCGACGACTGAAAACCCAATTGTACAAGCCCCATGGTTAGTGAGCTCATTCATCAGCACCGAGAATGTCAAGACGTGGCTGGCCATGAGAAATATCAGGAATACCAACTGGCCAACGCTGAGGAACTCCTGCGCGAATCGGCCTAGAAATATTCCTCCCGCATCGCTCATACTGTGGACTTGTGGGTATCGCAGTTTGACCTTTCCAATGATGCTGCCGGTATACCAGGCTACACCTGACATGAACACGAGGATGACGATGGCTCTAGATCGGTATATCAGTAGGAGGCCTATGATCGAAGTGAGTTTCGTTGACGTACGGAACGATGCCCAAAGTTGCAACCGCAGATGGCAAAGACAGAATACCCAAAGAGACGTTCTGCGCAGTCATCACTGAAACGTATTAGACATAACGATCATATAGTAGCGAAGAGCACCCACGCATTCCACTCTGCCTTGGAAAGGTTAGCAAATCGACAGAACCGCAAAGCTAAACCACCTTACCACCACTTCATCACTCGATATTTGACGTCCACATTTTCCTCGTTGCCGAAAGGGTCATCGGTCGGAGATTGTTCCTCGAGTTGGTCCTTCTTCTCGTCGTCTCCTGCATGACCGGTGCTCGGTTCTTCATACAGCGTCTCGACGGACTCTAGCTCTCGTGCACTCATCTTCGCTGAGGATCAACGAACAGCTGAATCTGAATAGACAACAACAGTGCAGATCAACACTCAGAAAGTGTTCAAAGAAATGCTGAGCACATGTTTACACTATTCTACCCCTTGCGTCAGGTTCCACCTTCCGAATGCAACTGATCGCCTATTTGTCGGGTGTACCGGACAACCATGAGCTTTGAAACCGGGATTCCGTTTAATATCGGTTCATGCTTCCAGCCTCTATTCAAGTAGCAACTAGCACGCAACACAACTCGGCATGCAGAGGCTAGTAATCCCTCATTTCAACCGCCCGATATTGACCGTTTGCTGTGTCTTACGATGCAAAACGTTTTAGCTTATTTCCCTGCCGAAACCCTCATACTTTTCACCAATTCATACTTATTTTAGACTGATGTTACTTTATTGGGCTTTCTTCCCTGGACCTGGCTCCAATATTGGAGACCATATGGAGTTAGTTGTATTCGGAACTGGCCGGTCACGATGACTACCGAAAACAGCAGTCCCTGGAGGTTGGAGAAAACAAAAGAATGCCCACGTTGGAAAAGCAAGAGCCTCATAGTCCAGTCCCCCTTAAATGCGTCGTCAAACATCAATGATATATTGTGAACCAAAGGTTTTCAGTACTCACATGACACTGTCCGGCACGGGGCCGACATATATACATGTAGAATGACCCGATCCATCCGACTCCCTAGCGAGATAATTACTTGTTCAGTATGCAAAACAACATTTAACATATGTTAGGTCTGAATACATATAACAATTGGAATGAGGAAGACATCAACTTTACATCTTGACAGCAGAACGCTTGCTGGGTTCTGGCTGCTTTAACCCCCCGAATGCTGCCTTACTGCTTGAGTCTTTATCTTATCGCGCTATCTTATCACCTATTGTCTTATCGCCTTATCGTTTATCACCTTATCAGTACTGCCTTACTGCCTTAATGCTTCGTCCTTCACTCTTCAGTTGCCTTCGCAAAACTCCAGCTTCACGGTGAGGCGGAGAACACGAAAGGTTCTAAGGGTGTCAAAATATCAATGGGCTTCAAGCGATTATATCAATTCCCATTATATAGTGATACATGTTTTTGTCCCACCTCAATACTTGAAATAAACTTAGTTTCATAGTCCCATGACAAGCAAATCCAAGGAAAAATGCCGTCTGAGTCTATTTGAGAAACTTTATCTTATCCTTCTCGCAGATTGAGATTGCTCTTAGCTGAAGGCTTAAGCGAATGACTCTGGTAAGCAAAGCCAGAATATGACTTTGCCACGAGAAAGCCACAGATTACTCTGCAATCCAAACAGCGGCTGACTTTGGTGTCTTCCAGATCTTGGCACAGGATGATCTGCCTAAGAATGCGTCAGATCTTGCTACAGCCACAGGAGCGGACACAGATAAATTGGGCATGTTTATCTGCCTCAGTCTATACAGCTATAGCTACTAATTTGGCTGTCAACGCAGATTCTCAAGCGCCTCGTTCCCATTGGTGTTCTCCTGGAGACAGGTCCTAATGAGCATCGCTGTAACACCCTCTCCAAAGCGCTGGGAGTTAAACGATTTGGTGAAATATTTCCCTTCATGTATAGCGCAGTACTTAGATTATTGAAGGGGCATTCTGATATTCCTGTAGGGTGAGTTTCATCATACGCAGCGTAACAGCGCTAGCAGAGTAGTTACATAAACACGCGTACCGAGCACCGGATAACTCAAATAACACTCCGATACAGAAAGGCCTTACGAAAGAGCTTGCTATGTTCGAGATGGGTCGGAAAGAGTTCAGTATAGCAAACAGCTTCGCTGATGTCATGGCAATGTATCTCAAGAACGCCCAAGCTGGACGGACGAGGGATTCTACCCCGTTAACACACGCCTCGGTATAGCTAACATTAGCAAGAAAGATGCCTTGCTTGTTGATAGAGGAGGTACGGCACTATATCGCTAAATTTCACCGCAAATGACCTCATCTTGGTGAAAGACTGATCCTGCAGGGCATGGAGGACATGGAGGAGGTTGCAATCCTCGTAGACAGATTCCATCGATGCATTGGAGTGATTACTTATGACTTCTAAATCAGCATTGTCCATTTTTGTGTCACATTCAGGTTTTCCTCCTTAATTTCGGGCCAATCGCTCATGGTTGCAATCGGATGTCCAGCCTTACCAAATGGCTTGCTTACGGAGTACCCCGAGGAGTCGCATTGTGAATAAAACTCTTTGACTTCTCAGAGGAATAAGAAATAGCCATGCGTCTGTGCGACCTGCTACACCATCCCCGACCAAATGGTGAAATCTGCCAATGATCATGCTAGTGCATGGTAACATCTAGCACATGATGAGCTATGAACAATTGCGCCCAATTTGAGGAAAATTCGAGGTCTTGCATATTCACGCCGCAGCACCGTGCAAGCTGTTCGATGATAAGCTCAGCCCGTGACTGGTTCACCGGGGTCTGGCGGCTACCTATTCGGATGTGCGAAGCCTTCCAGCCCATGAAGTGCCGTGAATTGAACAGTGGCTAATGAGAAGCCCATGGCACAAAAGGCCCACTGCGGGATATGGGGTAATTAGTTGCTCGAATAAATATATTGCCCCTGTCGGACCCTTTTCTCGCGGAGTTTTCCGCCGTTGGTTCGACTCAGTGATCGAGATGAGTACGGCGATCGTGAAGTTGGCGATGCCGCAGAATGAGGTTGTCGCCGAGATCGCCAGAAAGCTACTCCGAATACTTAACTAACACCAATAGGTTTACCGCTTATCTCTGGGTTCCGGCGTCCTCGTGGAAATTCGACTCTCCATGTGTTCATTTGTATGTATGTATATAGTGGGAATAATCTATAAGTTGCCTACTTTAGTTGCGGTGCCGGCCGGCGCTGGATGTGGTCAACTGTCACGCAGCGGGGCACATCGACTGCATCGACGTTGAGTCACCTCCTCCTCCTCCTCCTCCTGCTGCTGCTGCTGCTGTCCTCCACCGAAACCCCCAGCTTATCCCTGTCACGGCCTGAAAGATGACAACAGAGACGACAACCCTTGCAGGACACCCCTTCGATCGTGGACTGTTCGAGTCCCTTGTCAAACGCCGCTTGTTCTCCACGGAGGCCTTCGAAATCTATCGCACGTCCGGCGCTCTGGGTGGTGATGGCAAAGGTCTCTTTGACTACGGCCCCCCCGGATGTGCTTTACAGTCCAACATCGTCGATGCCTGGCGACGACACTTTGTGCTCGAGGAGAATATGCTAGAGCTGGATTGCACGATCATGACTCCGGAAGCGGTGTTCAAGACCAGTGGGCATCTGGACAAGTTTGAGGATTGGATGTGCAAGGACTCCAAGACTGGTGACTTTCTGCGTGCCGACCATTTGATTGAGAGCGTGCTGGAAGGGAGACTCAAGGGCGACAGGGCTGCCAGAGGCCTGCGGCTTGGCTCGGATGACAACGGCAAACCAGTGGATGCGAAGAAGCAAAAAAGAAAAGTGAAAGACATCCAGGCAGTTAAATTGGCCGACCAAGACGTCGCAGAGTACGAAGAGATACTTGCAAAGGCATGCTTTTACCTTCCCATGCCCAGCAGCGAACCCGAGGTCAACGGAGGACTAACCTGGACTTGTAGATTGACAATTACAACGGCACAGAACTCGGAGACTTGATCTCCAGACTCGATATCCGCAACCCGGACGGGAACAACCCGGTTTCTGCACCGACGCCATTCAACCTGATGTTCAAGACGACGCTGGGCCCGAGTAGCGCATCTCCAGCCTACCTGCGGCCTGAAACTGCGCAGGGACAGTTCCTGAATTTCAAAAAGCTTTTGGATTACAACCAAAACTCGATGCCATTCGCCTCCGCATCGATCGGTAAATCCTTTCGCAACGAGATATCGCCTCGCTCCGGTCTTCTTCGCGTTCGAGAGTTTTTGATGGCCGAAATCGAACATTTCGTGGACCCTGAGAGCGGGAAAAAACACCCGAGGTTTCACGAGATTCAAGATATTTCCCTTTCCCTTTCAGAGCCTTGTGGATGGCAAGGAAACTTGGGGTGACGTGTTTAACATACTTCCACAGTTCGTTGGCCAAAGTGGCGATGATTAAGGCCAACTCGTCTCCTACAAATCACAATATACCCGTGTCCTGCATTGTTTTACTCTCGTTTTCCTCTATTCCAGGCTTTATGGCCAATTCGAACTATCATGAAGTGACCAGCTTTGGCGCGTAAAAGTCCCGGGGGTCGTGTTAAATGAGACGAATATAGTAGGTAATCTAAAGGATTCACTCGCCGACTGAACATGAGGTATTCAAACCCCGAAATCGCATCCGATGAAGACCATCCAGTACAAAGTGGAAGAGTAATATTTAGTTTACACAATACATGAATTTAACCTGTAAATCCAACATCATCGCTAATTACGCCGTTTGAAATCCCACTGGTCAAGCCAGCCCTCCAATCGTGTGACGTCTATTGCGCTGATCTTGTTGAGTTGGGGCAGGTGCTCTTCTGTATGCTTGGTTTCCACCATCACAGGAGGATCGGCCTGTGTAGATTCCAAATCCAGGAAGAAGCTCAGCAGGTTTAGACCTGGGTTTAGCTCTTTCTCTGTAGTCATGGCCGATTTCTGTAACCGGTCGACCCATTCCGACAAGGAGATAATCTCCATCCCTCCAAGTCGTCGTGAAATGAGAGGAACAAAGTCTTCGTATCTAGCTGATTTCGGGCTCACCAGGTGATAATAATCGGTTAACGGCACGGTCTTCTTTTCTTCATGGTGGTCCAAAACCACAAGCTCGGCGAGCGCCTTGGCCAACTCATCCACCGGGATCCAGTCTATTCTGCTCGCCTTTCCCAGCGAATCTGGGATACATCCCATGAATTTCGACGCATCTAGTAATATCCGGAACCAATTCGTCCGAGGCCACAATCTCTGGCTCACAGTCCGACCAACAGGCCTAGCCACCTGACCTACACGACAGATAGATGAGCGAGTGCCGATGGATCGACCAGCTTCTTCAAGCAGGCGACTAGTTAAAAGCTTGCTCTGGCCGTAGCCCGCTTTAGCATGTTTTGGGTCGCTAAGTGACTTCTCCGGAACGGGGATGTCTCGGTCCCACAGCATAACTGCGGATACTGATGATAGGAAGATTATCCGCGGGTTGTATTTAGACGCATGTGCAAATTGGGCGAGATTGGCGACACCTTGGATATGTGGCTCGAAAGAAATCAACTGCTGATTGAAGTTCATTGGCCATTGACAGTGCAGAATGACGGTGACGGAAGCCAGTAGATCGGAGTATACTGTCGGAAGGAGATTGAAATTGTCTTGGTCAAGCTGGCCCAGCAGATGCTTCACTTCAACTGAATTTCTCTTGCTGGTAGTATTGGCAGAGACAGAACAGTCGTCGGTCCGTCGATCAATACAAGTGATCCTTTGCACTCCATGGCATCGGGAAAGCGTGTCAATCATATATGATCCGACAAACCCGGTACTTCCTGTTAAAAGAACATGGATTCTATCACGGTTTCCCTTGAGTTGGGCACGTTCCCCGGATGAAAGAGATGACAGGTTGTCGACATGTTTCTGTAATATCGTGTGGAATTCTAGATCCTCTGTGTTGCGTTCTAGACCAGAAGAATGGATGCGTTGAAAAAGCATGCTGGCGAGTCTCTCGACCGTTGGAAATTTGTACACGACATCAACTGAAAGTTTCTTCGGGGATTCCATAGGTAATTCGTCACTTGAATTAAACAGCGCCCGGTTAATACTGTTTATAAGTAGTTCAGCACCTCGTGAATCCAGTCCACTCTCAAATAGGTCAGTGTCAACTTTCAAGTCATCTCTGGAGGTTGACTGCTTCGACATCTGCAACAGGTCTGAGCCCAAGGTTCGTTCAGAAGATGCATCAATTTCCGGACCCAGATTGCCGCTTTTGTTCTGATACAGCTGATTGATTTCATCCTCGTAGTCCTGCTCAATAGCACTGCGCCGGAGATTCCCCTTGGCGTTTCGCAGCAATGGTTTGTGTGGATCAGCCCAGATAATATCTTGCATCTGAATATTCGCATTGCGAGACCCTTGGAAATTCAGCGTAGCAAGGCCTTTGTCCAACCGGGTTAATACAATCTCTTTTGAGTCCTCGAACATGGCGTCGAATTCCAGATCCACCAACAGGCCTGGATAGGGCTGTTTATTACCGACCACCAATGCCGCCCTGACCCCTGGAATGGCCGCAATGGTATCTTGAATTGGTAATGAATTGATCTTCTCTCCTGTAGAAAGGACGACGATATCGTCCTTGCGACCTTGATACACCCAGTAATCCTCGTCAACTGGGTGTCTTCGAAAGATGTCCTTAACGGGGAACTGGTCCAAGTGTGGGAAGGTCTGGAAGACCCCTTGATACGCAAGCTTGGCCTCATCACGAACGATGAACAGTTCGTACAGATCATTGCTATCAGGAACAGGGCGAAGATCTGCACCACTGAGTGGATGGAAATGGTAGCAGTCCCAATACGGGGCGTTGGTTGGATAGAGAGGCAAAGCGCCACATTCAGTGGATCCAAATCCATTGATCAGCCGCGTCTGCGAAGAAATTGCTTTCCCTGCGGTTTCTGCTATAGGCCCTATTCTGATAGTTAACAGACAACGCTTCTCGAGAGCGGATGCATTCTCACCTCCCCCGTACATAATCCACTCAACCTTGGGCACTACTATAGACATCAACATTCTGTCTTCAGCAATTTCATTCACCGTATGGGGGGCTAGCAATGCAGCATCCGGCCGAGCAAGCTGGTTTACGTTTCTGTATATTTCTATACTAGAAGGACGATACGGCGGTCCCAGCACCACGCAGCGCCCAGCGAACAGGAAGAGGATGGTGAGTTCGAACCCGGCAACATGGAACAGAGGGAGCGATTGATAAGGGCGTTTGGCCTCTACTAGGACTTCCAGGTGGCATTTCCGACCGTCCCCATACGCGGTTGAAATTGAGTGCTGTATGTCAATACTAGCGAGAGCGCCATGGGTGATTGAGACAGGCTTAGGGGGTCCAGTCGAACCGGATGTTTGAAGGATCTGACAAATTACCATTAGGTTAGAGGTTAAAAATGGGGGAATATCTAATCTTACAAGAGCTGGCTTGGTTGAGGCATTATCCCATGTTTCATGGTAGGGGAACCTCTTGGTATCCAAGTTCTTTCTCCGAAGTAAACCAACCAAGTCTTCTAAGACATGGAGGCTGACATCGTTCCTGGCAGAGATCTCATCTGCGGCGCGATCGTATGCACGATCGAAAATAAGCAATTCGCAACCACAGGCATTGAGAAGGTGGGAGTCAATTTGCCCGCTATTTTGGGGCGAGAGCAACAGGGCTAGTGAAACGATTAGAACTAAGCCCTCTTTCTTTTTACATGCGTCGTACCTTTGATCCAATTCTATTGCAGGCCAGTGCGAGAATCAGATGCCTTAAGTCGCTCGGTCCCAGATATCTGTACTAATGAGGATCTGAACATAATATCGGAGTGATTCGCCTACCCTATGGGGGTGTCCTGCTTCTCTTCTCTAAGGCGCAGTCCATCGATCCACCATGCAAGTTGATCTATCAAGTTTCTCAGGCTGGCATATGTCAGTGGAACGACCCTCTCCTGGCGTTCTTCGCAGAGGATTTGATAGAAGGCGATTTTATCGGGAGTTCGCGAGGCGCATAGATCGATATGGTTGAGTAGGAGACGCTTTCCCATCTCATCCCTTGGCTGCTCGCAATCCGAGTTAAGTAGCATGTTGTTTGACTTTACCAACCCTTCGATATTCTAGATGCTGATTACTTCATGCTCACGTTGGTATTGGGCACAAGCAGGTTTTTAAATGTGCATCACACAAGGACTAATAGAGAATACAACCTTAGAGCTAACAAGGGCCTTCCTTGTCAGGAACGGCGCGTATCCCTAGATCACCAACCTTGCAAGGCTTCCCAGATACGGAATCACCCTGATCTTAAGTTCTCATTAGGGTTTATGACCTCATCTATAACATCGGTCGATCGTTTGCCACGCTTATAGTTTATACCACATCTAGGTTTCACATTGAGAGCTGCAGACCGGATTCCCACGACCAAAGACTCATGGGGTTCAATAAGGCTAGTTACTCATGGCGCCACCGAGAATCAGGAAATGCAGCCAGAGCGAGTCAAAATGGTGGCGGAATGTGTTGCCACCCTGATCGGTCAAGGCGTAGCCTGTTCGGCATTGCCCGTCATGAACGCAAGGGCGCGGCGGAACATTGCTCGTGCTTTTTCAAAAGGTATTTGGTGGTACCAGCCGCATGAATTCAGCTATTATTGGCCATTCAAAGCCTGCAAATGACTCCTTCTGTGGAGGGGAAATCTCGACCTCCTTCTCGGGGTATCTCGGAGGTACAATTCCCGGTCGGACATAGCATCCCCGAAGCAAAACCCTCCTGTAAATCGTTGATCCTCGCCCAAACAACAGAAGAACATTCTCCTAACTGCCAGGCCCGATCCCATTATTATGATGCCAAAAGTCGGCCTTCTCATCTGCAGTCAGCGCAACCCGCGCGTAGGCCCCCAGGTTGCACAGTTCGTGCACGAGACCATCAAGCAAGCCTTTCCCGCCGCGGATGTAACGCCGATTGACTTGGCCGTGTGGAACCTGCCTCTGTGCGACGAGCCTGGGATCCCCTCGCAGATCAAATCGGCCGAGCAGTACACTCATGAACATACCAGAGCCTGGTCAAGGGAAATCGCTGCCTACGATGGATTCCTCTTCGTGACTCCCCAGTACAACTGGGGGTATCCGGCCAGCGTCAAGAACGCGCTCGATTATCTGTACCACGAATGGACTGGAAAACCAGCGATGATCGTCAGCTACGGCGGCCACGGCGGAGGGAAGGCGGCGGAGCAATTGCGCCAGGTTCTACAAGGCTTGCGCATGACACCGGTCGAGAGGATGGCTCTCCTGACCTTCCCTGACAAGGATGTTTTGCTAAAAGGGGCTGCAGGTCGGGATTTGGGTCTGACAGGGGGGTCTGGCTTTTGGATTGAGGAGAAGAAGAATATTATCCTGGCTTTTGAGCAATTGCAGGAAGCAATGGAGAAGGCCTCGCATGTAATATACTGTTGAATGCTGCAATGCGTCTGATATAGAGGAACATTTGCATGTTGATAGTCACCATTAGAACGCAAATATTATCAACTCGGAGAAGACTTCCGAGATCTACCACTTAAGACAAGGCGATGTAGAGTGTGACCAAGTTTTTATCAGCGCGATGTTACCCTGGGTCCATACTGTTCGGTGTCCAGCTGATCTTATGGGCTTGTACTCTCAGGCGTATTTATTGAGGCCAAGGATGGCCTCTTTCCACATAGTAGGTGAAATCAACGGTCGCATTGCTTCGTTCATCGCGCAAAATGTTGACAACTTTACTGCTTACAGCAGCACTGGGGAATGCACTTCGAATATCCCAGCAGACCTTTGCCCCGGAGGACACGATCACTCGAGATGTCTGTATAATCGGCGGCGGCTCGACCGGCACCTACGCCGCCATTCGACTGAAGGGCCAAGGAAAATCGGTCGTCGTGGTGGAAAGCAGCAATTATTTGGGCGGTCATATGGAAACATACTATCTCGACAATGGCCAGCATTTTGACTACGGCGTCGAGGGTGTGTTCAACGACGAGCTGTCGCGGAACTACTTCACACGACTTGGAGTCGAATGGCGAGCCCTGTTGCCAGACACTTTGATTACTGAACATGTCAATTTCCAGACCGGCATGCGAGTCCCTGCCCCGAATGGTACCTTGACTATCGTTGCGGCAGCCCTTCTGTATCGCAGCGTCATCGAAAAGTACGAATTCCTGCGCAACGGCACCCTTAGCCTCCCTCATCCAGTGCCCGAGGAGTTGTGGCGCCCGTTTGGAGAGTTTGTGGCCAAGTATAAGCTTGAGGGAGCGCTGAGTATCATCTTCACATTCAGTCAGGAAGTAGGAAATCTGCTGGACGTGCCCGCTCTATACGTCCTCCAGAGCTTCGGGATATCGCAGGTCGATGCTCTTCTGCGAGGATTCATGATCCCCAAAAACGGAGGGATGGATTTATACCGCAAGGCTGCCGAGACCCTTGGGCGAGACGTCCTCTTCAACAGTACAGTTACTCAAACCGAGCGATCTCCTTCCTCGGTGCAGGCCGTGGTCCAGGGAAGTAACGGCACCAAGAATTTGATACAGGCGCAGAAGCTCCTCATCGCCATTCCCCCGACCATTGATAACATCCAACCCTTGGGTCTTGACGACTCCGAGATCCAAGTATTCCAAAAATGGAAATGGAACAACTACTTTGTTGCTGTTCTTAACCACACCGGCATCCCGGATGCCGTCACCGTCATCAACACTCACCCGGAGAACGGACCTGGTAGTCTCCCCCGGATGCCATTCGCCTGGCGCCTTCGTTATCCCGGGGTTACTGGATACGTGACCAGCGAGATAATCGGCGACCAAAGCTTCAGCGCACAGGATGCGACCGAACTAATCCTGTCCGATCTCCGCCGCATGAAAGAGGCCGGGACATACAACGTGACGGCGCCAGACTTACTTCTGCTGGCAAACCACTCGCCGGCGTCGCCTGTGGTGTCGGCAAAGGACATTCAGGCGGGGTTTTATAATCAATTGTATGCATTGCAAGGACGGCAGAATACATTCTACACGGGGCGAAGCTTCTGTGCTGATCACTCTTCTGTTCTGTGGGCGTATACGGACACGGTGATTGCGAAGATGTTTCCGTAGTTACTGTTTGATGGTGTATATTTGTTTCGGACCGGTTTTATTATTTTTTTTTTTTTTTTTTAATTTTTTTCCTATGTGTTTTGTTACTTGTGTTTGCTGGAATCCGTGGCCAGAATAATATGAAGGCCTGAAAACTCGTCTCGATAATGTAAACTTTCCTAACGACATAGCCCCAAGTATGCAATGTGCTCTATGACAAATGCAGAACTAGCATCTATCGTGTATGTATATCTATATGGCCTCGGGCGTACAGTGTTCTGTTCTAGATGCTCCATAGTTATTAGGTTAAAAAAGATCTTAAGTCCGACCACTGCCAATTTGTCCGCCAAAGACCGAGGCCGAGTCGGGATATCAACTCTTTAGGGAAATTCCGATCCCCGAGGCGGCTATATCAACACCGGCTGTATACTTCATGGTCATCAATCAAAACAGTATATAGACGCAGTAGTAATGCGGTCTGTAGGTTGATCCTAGCTTCAGTATCAGTCCGAACGCCACGCAATGTCCAACAAAACAGACAAACAGTTGCCTGGGGACGAGCAGAATATGCCTCCGAAGCCGCCGTCATTTCCCGAGGGGGGCTTCAAGGCGTGGATGGCGGTCCTGGCCTGTTGGTGTGTGATGTTCAACACGTTTGGGTACATCAATGCGTTTGGGTAAGATTGGCTCTACATCTCCATATCCTAATCTTACTGCGGGTGCTAACACTGGGCAGGATCTACGAGGCATACTACGGACAAACCCTTCTCAAGGGACAAAGTGACTCCAACATCGCATGGATTGGCTCACTGCAGGTTTTTTCATGTTTTCAGCAGGACTCATCTCTGGACCGCTCATGGATCGCTATGGGCCTACGGTCAGTATAATAAATCCATTATGCTCGCTCGTGCGCATCTAACCCGACAGCCTAGATCATCTTGATTCCATGCTCCCTGCTCTTCATCATATCAGTCATGTTGACTAGCCTGTGCAAGGAATACTACCAGTTTATCCTGGCCCAGGGCGTCTTAGGAGGCATCAGCAACGGCTTGACATACACTCCGACCTTGACTGCCGTCAACCAATACTTCTTCCGGAAACGACCACTGGCAATGGGAATTGCATCCAGTGGCTCCTCCCTCGCAGGAGTCATTTTTCCCATTGCCTTGAATCGCATGCTCAACCGCACTGGCCTCGGTTTTGGCTGGTCTGTTCGTGTCCTGGGGTTCCTAATGCTCGCTCTCAGCATCATCGCTTGCGCTTCGGTAACCTCCAACGTCCCCAAACAACACACCCGGCCTCCATTCCTCCTCGAGGCATGGAAGCACCCAGGCTATACTATTCAAGTCATCGGCCTATTCCTTGTCATGTGGGCCCTTTTCGTCCCATTTTACTTCATCCCGGGCTATGCGCAATCCATCTCTATCAGCACCGACTTCTCGTTCTACCTGATCGCCATTCTCAACGCCGGGTCCCTCGTCGGCCGAATCGTCAGTGGCGCCGTCGCAAACCAAATAGGGCGCTTCAACACCCTCTCAGGGTCATCTGTGATCTGTGGCATTCTTATTCTCTGCTGGCTACGCGTCAACTCGCACGGCGGGATGATTGTATTCTCTATGCTCTTCGGCTTTTTCAGCGGAACTATCATCTCCCTCTTCACGGCGACAATCGCCATGACGGCTCCTCAGCCCAACCAGATCGGATCGTACATGGGTATGGCGCTGGGCGTGCTCGGCATTGCGGGACTAACGGGGACGCCGATTACCGGAGCGATGATCAATAGCTACGGTAATTATGATGCAGCGATCATCTTCGCAGGCGTCACGGCCCTGGTCGGAGGGGGTGTAATATTTGCAGCTAGAATTGCCATTGCGGGGATGAAAATTGCTGTTTGAAGTCGCACTGGTCTGGAAGAATCAATTATGTCTTAGACACGTGGGCATGCATAGAATACTTCACAGTTAGACTGCAGCGCATTGTATGAATAGGTGGATCTAGAATACAAACACGCATCTCTGTTAATATGTCAGAGTCTTTCAGTTCTCGACCCACCATCTATATTAGGCACTATACTATCCTGCATCAATACTTGTTCCTCCTTAAGCGGCTCGAGAGTTATCTTCGACTTGATAAACCCCTGGTCGGCGACTGGGATATACATCAACTAGCAGGTACTGGCAATCAAAGCCCTACTAGGCTGTCTAATTGAACATGCTGCAATAACATTACCCAATATTACCCGATATAAAGTTCATTTCATTTATGTAAATTCTGCTGTTGTATCCCTGATCGGACTTCGCTCCTCATCTAACGCCATTGCGAGCTCGTCACTTTCGGCTCGCTGATAACATGAGGGATGGGAATTATGCAAGACAAACCCAATCGAATTCCTTTACTGTATTCGCGCATGTATTGCAGCATGCTGACTATTTTCAATGTCTCTTAGAGGTCTACTTTGTTGCAAATGTTGGATGCTGGTACTGCAACAGGGCTGCTTAACTCCGAGGGAGGTCACCTGCACAAGGTGATACTGTTATTGCTCAAGTATACTTAAAGAAGCCACTTGAGTCATTTACCACGGGCAACTATTGAACTAACAACAGCAATGGTAACCACTCCTCGAGCAGGCCCCGTGACCAGCTGGGACGCCAGCCCTCAGATCGACACGAACTCCAACGAAGTGACTCTTCATCCAAACCGTTGCAATGCGCAAACCGGAACGCGGGTGTTCTGGCATTGGCCATCCGTTCTAGTGACTGCGTGAATTACCTTGCTAATTTTCCCTGCGTACAATCTCGCTACCGGAGTCCTATATGCGCCCGAGATTCCAGAGCCAACAGATTATCTAGGGCGCGCAAAACAGATCCTCAAAGCTACGCCGTTGGTTAACGGCCACAATGATCTTCCGTACTTGATACAGTTTGAGATGCAGAATCAGATCTACGCAGACTTAATAAAAAACTACACATCCGATCTCGCCTACTATGAAGACTCTCAGTGCGCCCGACAGGCATTCCGCAATGGAAGAATCGCCAGCATGTTAGGGTTGGAGGTAGCGTACACATAAACATGACCATCACTGCTCTTCGTTACTCCTCTGACCATGTCTATCGCCCAGGGAGCCCACCAGGCCGGCAACTCAATCGCCGCGATCCGTCAATTCTATCTAACTGCGACAATGCCTTCTCGACATCCGCGTCGACAGTCGCGGCGGGTGGCGAAGACGGTGGTTTGACTTTCTTTGGGCACGAATACGTGAAGGAAATGAATCGGCCTGGTATGATAATAGATCTTTCGCATGTTTCTCATCAGACCATGCGCGACGTTCTCTCTGTCACTCGCGCGCCTGTAATTTTCTCCCATTGAGGTGCCTATGCGCTACAAAGGCACCTGCGCCATGTCCCGGACGACGTGCTGCGCGGGGTGAAGCGTAACGGCGGAACCGTGATTGCTACCTTCATTAATCAGTTCTTGAGTATGGAGGACCCGGACAGTGCTAGCATCAGCGACGTGGTTGACCATATACCTCACATCGCCGAGGTCGCTGGTTGGAAGCATGTCGGTGTCGGGGGCGATTATAGCGGAACTCCTGAAGTTCCAATCGGATTGGAGGTGAGCTCCAATAGCCCTTCACTAGAGACCAACGATATAACCAGCCGTAGGACGTTTCCAAATATCCCCACCTGGTTGCTGCTCTGCTGGAACAAGGTGCTACGGACGAACAAGCACGCCTTTTCGCCGGCGAGAATATGCTGCGTGTGTGGAGTGAGATTGCGCGGACCGGCACATGTATTAAAAGCCAAGGAACGAAGGAATCTCTTCCAAGCGAAGCCATCTGGGAAGGGAGACGGTGGGCCAAACGACATAGTTGGTTGCCATTCATGTTCTCGGGCACGAGGTCGAGACTGCACGGCAGCAAAAAGGGGCCTAAGTCGCAGGCCAATGATTTTAGTATCCGGGCTCGACAGCAGGTGATATAGTGGGGCCGGCTAATTCGAGACTTATTATTCCTGGTTTGATTTGAGGTTGAAGTCGTGGTGATTAAGCCAGTGGATTATGCGATTATGGAAGTTGATTGCATTCGCAAGAGGGGAAAGTGGCAGGGGAGGACAGTCTAGATCTATATCCGAGGTTGGCAGATTCGCCATTGAGGGACTCGACTGGGCATGATATCCCTACGTGCTTGATACATGCCTTCCTTGGCTGTCTCGGTCGCTCGAGTCACTTCATAATGTGGAATCAAAGGATTGATTACTAGCTGTTCCTCAGAGAGTGGTCCCATGGCGTGATTGCATTTGAAATAACTGACCCCTGGTACTAGTATTTTACCTAAAAAAAGTGCTGTATAGGTCGATTTGCATTTTATGGTTGCGCTGAGCTAGAGATCTTGAGGATTTGCCCGTGCGTCCATATTAGACTCCTGCTTGATAGTCACACCCCTTCCAGATGTCGTTCGTCAACCTTATTCTCCTCCCCGCTGCAGGCGCAGTAATTCTTCTCATTAGATATGTACTGGCCAACAAACTCATCCGCTGGAACCGACACATCAAAGGTCTCTCCAGGACCTCTGGGACTGCCGGTGATTTGGAATCTACTCCAGGTAAGATAACCCAACTCTTCGTGAATAAATAGAAAGAAAGGGAAAGTAAAAGGAAAGAATCAGCTAACAATCACAGGTCACTCGGTCCTTCTCAGCAGAAGAGTACCGCTAGTGGTCTGAGAAATATGGACCATTATATCAAATCCAACTTTTCACTGTTCCTGTTGTGATCGTAAGCACAGCGGACTCGGCTAAGTCCCTCTTCCTCAATCAATGCTCAGCTCTTATTTCGCGACCGCTGTTCCACGTATTTCACAAGACAGTCAGTAAGAACGTCGCTAGTGTTGGGACCAGCCCGTGGGATGAAAGCTGTAAATTTCGGAGGAAGCTGGCGGCTGGGGCATTGAATCGGCCGAAGGTTCAGTCATACTAGCCGGTAGGTTCTGCTTTCAGTGCGTTGAGTTGTGACTTACCATGGAGTAGATCATTTTATTTGAAACCGGAGAGTTTATTCAAGAGTTGCTACAGGAATCGCGAGATAATAGCGAAGTGGAATTTAAGCCAGCAGTGCATCGGTTGTCCTTGAACTTGATATTAACTCTGAATTATGGCACTCAGTATTCCTTTCCTGTAGCTGGGGTCAGGCATTTGCTAATTAGATGCCGAACCTCAAGCACGAAAGACCTTCAAGAAGACTCGCTCTATGCCGAGATTATTAAAGCCGAGAATAAGATCTCCCGGTTTTGATCAACCTCAAGGAAACTCACCAATTATATTCCCCTCCTCTGAGTACTTGAGCCGATTTTATGGGAAGGTGCTGTTGAGTATTCGACGCAAATTGGGCAACGTCGAATTGCATATAGCAATCAACTGCTCAGTCGATTGCAGATAACGGTGGAAAGCGACACCAATAAGCCATGCATTGAGGGCAATGTCTTGCGAGATCCGGACCCTGTTGGGCTATCTAGCAAAGAGCTGCTAAGCATCGGTTTGAGCATGATGGCAGTATGTTTTCTACAGCGATTTTCAGTGGTCGGGATATGCTAATATTGTGCAGGGCGCAGATTGTACACAGCCTACCATTATATGGGCAGTCCTGTTTCTAGCCCATAATCAAGATATTCAACAGTGTGCGTTTAATGAGGTTCGAAAACCTGGTGCCTACGTCGGAGGGGGAATAGAGACTCGGGATGTGGAGTATATTCAGACCTTGATTAAGGAACTGATGCGTTTCTACACCGTTCTACCTCTGGCCATGCCTAGAGAAACGACCGAAGCAGTGCACTTTCTGGGTAAGACCATTCCCTCACGCACTATGGTGTTTTTAAACTCGTTGGGGTGTAACAGGGGCAGGCCACTACTCTCCATTAATCTGTCCTTAAGGGTTGAGCTAATTGACAATGCAGATGGGAACGCATTCGCCAATCCTTGGGCCTTCAAGCCGCAACGCTGACTCGATGATGCCGAGAAACACTCCCACCAGTTCACCTTTGGATCCGGGTCTCGCATGTACATTGCCTCGCATCTAGCGTTCAGGCTGGTATACACAGCTCTCTTCCATCTAATCGCTACATTTGAAATCTATCCTGCAGATGGGCAATATAACGGGGCTGCTGATCCGACCAAAGGGATTGAAGACCCTACTTCTATTACGGCAGCTCCAAAAGAAGGAATGACCAGGTTCTTTGCTACAGAGAGAAAAGATATGAAGTAAATAACAACGAGTATCATATCTTGCGATCTTGCTACTTTTGCTGCGTATCCGAGCATTGCTTTGATGCACTATCTGGTTCATTTTGACAGCATCACCTGCTAGTCAATAGTTCACCTTTTTATACTTACCCGGATATTTTTGTTTCTTGGGCTCATACTGGGTGATTATATCATTCTTTCTGGCGAGGATTATCACATCGCCGATAATGTTTCGGCTGAAAACAACAATGGCCGACCCCCATTTTCTATCTCGCTTTTCGCGCGCCTCCCTTGATTTGTCGTCCTCTCCACATAGCATCGGGAAGCTTCTAAATTGCTCACTCACGTCCTCGGGTCGCCATCGGTGTCGCAGAAGTGCTGTTACTGGCTTGTCCTCCCATTCAAAGAGTGGATGGTCTCCACGCTCAAACTGAATGACATGGTTGAACTCCTCTGGCCTGGATCGGACCTCCTCCTCCCACGCAGGCCCTAGTCCATTAAGTCGATCGCGCCAGTATCTGTAATAATCCAGCTGGGGTTGCCATTCAGTCAGACAAGACACTAGGGTATACGCTGCAATGCTGCAAATTTCGTAACGATGAAGCCTTTTTTTATTAACAACCACTTTGACCGATAGATGATTGTACAACTTCACACGCCGAATGTAGTTTTCCTCTGGCAATATATCTTCATCATTTCGTATTACAACATTAGGCCCCACCTCATCGAGACGATACAGAGCGGCCAAATATTCATCCTTCAGGTTTGCGTATACAGCAGGGCCGGTGTAAACTGACACCCACCTTACGTATTTAGGCATTCTCTCGGTGTGAGTGCGATGGACGCCTATAATGTCATCATATTCACCCATATATATGGCTGACATGGCTGTGATCCTAACGGGTTTGGCTTATTCTTTTTGGGTGGTCATACAACCTTAATCTTCTGTTTACTTATACTTCAATATGATTTCTGCATAGAGGAGCTCTCCGTCCAGCGCCGGATATTGCTTTGATATGTCTTAAAGACATCGGTTTATTTATCTTGTGTCTAGTGTTGAAAGGGATCTCTTTATGCTCTTCAAGAAGTGCACCTGAAAGGAAATGAGAGTGTTTCTGGTTTACATCATAGTTCTAAAGACCCAACTCTAGAGAATTTAAATGCTCGTCTGACTCATAATATTGACAATTATTCTGCGCCTAATATACATAATCTTGCCCTAAGTACAGTAGGCTTTTCCAGATACTGAAACCACCTACTTTTGACCGACTGGGGATTAATGGGAGTAATGCATGTCCATGACTTGTAAGATCTAGAAGAACTAGCATTGAGATGTAAGCCGGCCTCGAGTGTGCATTCATATATGTACCTCGCCCCTCTGATACCCCGTCCGGTGATGCATTCGTCTGACTGAATGGTGTTCTTTGTCCCAGCGTGTCAGCTCTACATTCGGTACCTTGACCAGCTTATGTGCTACCGATCCGTCGTCGAAGTCCACCACAGTCTGTCGAAACTCGTACTTTTCCAGTTTGGGAATTGTTTCAATCCAGACGTAATAGTAGATTCCGCAAAGAAGAAGCTGGGTCCGTTAGTCACGCGATGCCAACCCAAGAATAAGTCACATACAATCCGATTCCTACTAATAAATACGGGCAATACCGGAAACTGACATCCCCAGCTTTCGCTCCACCAGTCGGCGGATACCAGGGTGCGACTAGCATGTAGATGTTGGTCAGAATTACAAAGGTGATGGCAATATTCCAGGCACGGTATTCGGGTGTAGGAAAGTTCAGTTTGGTACGACGTCGGCAGTTTATGAGTAGGCCTAAGACAGGATATTGATCTGGTAAATGGAGAGAGATTGACCACTGTTCCCTTGTAAGAGTTATGAGCTTGCAAGGATTTGATCTATAAACCAAAATTAAATGCATCTCCAGCTGGCAGAGCCAAAATCATAATCAACATCATATCCCATTACACAATATATGGGCCGATTGGTGTTCCGAACGGCTTCGTGGAGGTCCAGAATTTGCCCCACGGCAGAGCCCCTTGTCTAGAACATAGATATAATTAGGATTACGCTTTAAAATGGAGCATAAGATTAGATTACCTGGCAGTCTCTCGTAGCATGCGAGAATAGTTGGCCATCACCGCCTCCAGGTTGCCGAATGCACTAAGCACAATCAGTGCATTTAGGGCGCGTCCGGATCCATTTGTTCCAAAGACTCTCTCGAACAAAATGCCCGCCGCTATCTACTTTGAGGCTCGTCGTTTTTGGTGGACATACCAAATTGCCCAATCCTCAGATGAACTGGCGAAATGCCTGGGAGGGACCGTCAGAAACATCTGCTTACGGTCAAGTTGATTTTTTTCGTTTGCGGGATATACCAACGCTTTCAGTGTTGCCAATGAAATTAAGGTATTAATGACTTATCTGCCTGAAATATCCGCATATTCTAATATCGAACGCAACCCCATCAAAACCCTCCGCTGGAGCGCACTGTTCTCGCTAATCCTCGTCAATGTCGCTTACTTCTCCCCTGCATCGAGAGAGGAGATCCTTAGCCCGTGATGGAGATTCTGTGTTACAGTTAGTGTTGGAATCTGTCTCCATTTGGGTTGCACACGTACAACAGCGGCGTTACAATTATGACGAAGCCGAACCAGACGACCACTCGCAGGGACCATTTGGTGTTAACACTAACCACTGTGCTATGTTAGTTAGTCATAGCTCGTTCTAATATCATTTCACAGGCTGACCTATTAACGCCAGAGTGTAAACCGCGACGTCAACGCCTTTCAACTGCCCGTTTGTATATTCATAGGCGGAGATTCCAAAGAGGTACTGTGCCAGAACAACGGCATTGCTGCTTCCAAATGAGAGCACAACGTGCTTGATGGCGAACGTCGTTGGGAAGAAGTACTGCGGTTTGGGGTATGCTTGTTCCAAGTAGACAACTTCTGCACCGGAGCGACTGGGAAAGTAGGATGCAAGCTCGAGGTATGTTGCCAATGTCATATGAGCTAAGAGGTTTGGTAATATAGGAGCTTGCTTCTGTTGGTGGCGATGCTTAGCCTTCTCCTACTCGACTTTTTGCTGGGTGTTGTCGCTACCTGGGCTGCAATTTCTAATGGCGCATTATATGGTAGGCTCCATATACTGAAGTGTAACTGCTTTTTCAAAATATCTCAAAATGTTCGGGGCTCGTTTAGTTTACCATTCTTGCACCATTTATTTCCTAGGGCACATACATACTCACCTCGCAATAATAGTCACGTTTTCTATTCCTCCGATATGATCAGTATTCACATAATACTTCCTCCACTTGGCTCCAACTCCTTCTCTCCAAATTGGATTTGATCTGTGCGATGGTCTTTCCATGAATCTCCCTGTCTGTTGGTCGCCACTTAATCGTGTCTCTTCGGTCTCGCCGATGGTGGATTTGCCGGAGATGAATTCCGATGCCATAACACTAGTAGGCGATCAGACGACTTTATACACCGGTCTGAAATATCGATTTACCGGAACGCACTCTACGTGATGCCGTGCTTTCTCAGTATTGGAACAAGCCGCTTCTCCATTCCGCAATTTATTGCGCTATAGTCGCCTTGGTAGACGCTAGGTTTAACGTACCCATTGACGTCGCAAATATAAAGGAGTTTCTGGAGCAGATCGGACTGGAAGTTGGAAATGCGAGACCATCATTGTTATTACCATGTTTTAAGATACGAGGGTTGACCTGCGAACATGTTTGAATTTCCTTGCTTTGTATAGGTCATCCATGGTTCTCGCTTGCTCTTCCAATGGGGTCTTGAAATCCGGATAGCCGATGTGTGATTTGGTTTGCTTGGAGGATGCCGAGAACCTCTTGAACTTCCTCTGGACTGAGAAAGTTCATGCCGAACGAAGCGGCGCCAAAAATTAGTCTGGGAGAGCCCATTTGACTGCCTTTTATTTTGGCGTGTTGCTTGTGCTTTCTTGGTATCTGTCCTAGGCTGGGAAGCCAGGGAAAAGAGCTCAGGTGTTGATATATTCGATCTTATCCTTGTGCACGGAGAGCGACAAACCGGATGTACATCATCGTGATCGGTGCACCCTGCATTCGTACGGACGAAATGCACTACAGTATTCATACAAGACGTATCTATACCTTACTTTTATGAATTCAAGATCAAATTAAACTATTATATTAATGAGATTTTGTATGAGAGTATCGTTATATCCCTCATGCATATACAACAATTATTCTAGCAAAGTCCTGTAACCCATAATATATATCGTCGGAGTAATTAGATCGGGCAATTATATTGCTTATTGTATAAACCGGTATTCAACCAACTGAAAATATTATTGAAAATTGTCTCACAGGTCCTCTCACGATCTTGCACACTATACGAAGTACTGGCCGCTGCAGACGTTGAACGAAATCTTTCCTGGGATAGCAAACGTGCCTTATCTCTTGACCAAGGAAGAGCCAAGAAGAGTGCACTCTCTGAACCAGTGACCCTTCGCACAAAAATATCGGAATCGCCCGCTTAAAACCCACCATCAACTTCGATACGCGGCCGCGATTGGCTCAAGTGCAAGCCCTAAACAGCGGCCCAGTATAGCTTAGTCAGTTCAGAGGAAGTCGACGCACGAATATTAATATTAATTTATATTAAACGCAAGGGATTCGGTTACGGACACGCCCAACCAGCGACTCCGTTTCCCTCCGTAGTCCGTAACTCCGTACTGCGTACGGAGTAGTTCGCCGCCAAACCTCGGTGCGATCTGCTCTGTGGCTAGATCTTGTGGCAAACAATGTTGTTTTCTCTGCCGTCACAATCGGGCGTTTTGCTTACTGCGTCATTTTCGGTTCTTCAACTAGAAAGACGTCTATTCCCTTTCTACCAGGGCATTGTTTCTGAGGAAAAAATGATCCTCTTCGATCTTTACAAATTAGACTCTGCCCTTGGAAGCAATAACCTTTTTTATATGTATCACCAAAGTCTCGGGACCAGGGGCCCTGATGATCCAAGGGACAACTTGGGTGATAATTCGGATCCGAGGCCCATCGGCCATCGCAAACCCTGGTACCTCATGACTCCGATCGACTAGGCCAGGGACTAGTGTGCGAGCCATATGGGTCCATCCCTCCCGCCCTCTCGATCGAAGTTCCAGTATCACAGCCGGTGTAATGCCCTCAAGATGATAGGCTGGTAAACACTGCTCCATGCGGAATAGCCCTGCACGTTTCAGCTCGCGAGAGTTTAATAGATTAAGACCTGGAAATCGGGCCTCCGATTTTCTAGCCGATTTCCCATCATCTCCACCCTCCTCGTCTCTCATGTTCCAAGAATATCTGCTGCGCGTTCTCCATGTGGCCCCGACGGAATCCTGCATCTGTGCATTTCCGTTCCTTGTCATATCCGAGATTCGGCCTCCATCAAGGTTCTCAGAATTGCTACTGGAGCCATGGTCTAGGCATCTGAAGACAATGCAGTGAGGCAGTCATCGCCAATAATGCAACGATTCAGTACGGAGTAGGCTGGGAGGGGGTCTTCTGTCGTCCACGCTAGCGCTCTCACGTTAATTGTCCAATGCAGTGGCGTTGCAACGTTCGACATGGGTGTCTATCTAGTGGCTCTCGCATGACCCAGCCGTGGCTCTTGTATTATTGCCCTTCGCCTGTCATTCGCCCGTGCTTATAAATCGGCCCATCCCCGGCCGGGGGTCTCGCTGGCCTTCCTCCCTTCAACTCCGCATATCCCTACCCATACAATCAATCACAATGACTGAAGGCCTTCCAGACTACGTCCTCGATCCTAATGCCGTCCTCAAGGACGCCGATGCCGCATGGCGGTATGGCAAAGCCCCTGATTACAGCAAGACCCGGGCTTTCTACGAGCAGAGTAGGCCCTCCCTTATTTTTTGGTTTGGTTCATAACGTCATGTTAACGTCGATCCAGCACGAACCATGTTCCACGAATCCGGCAGCCTGCCCTTCCTCGTCGAGAACCTAGTCAAGAACTGGGAAATCGAAGCCTCCTTCAAGACCTCCCTCGCCGACTGGCGCACCATCGACCACACCAAATACACCTTCTCGCTAAACGGCGGCCCTGCCCAGTCCGGCGAGCATATGCTCAAGGTCGGCACGTACAACGCCCTCCTCACCCCGAGCAAGTACTACGATCCCGAGCACAATGATTTCGAGAAGAGCCACAAGTCGTTCAAGCGCATGATGCCGACCTTTGCGTGGGAGGTCACGGAGGTGTATAGCGGTCCGCCGGTGGTGGTTTTCAAATGGAGACATTGGGGTGTTATGGCGAATGACTATGTTGGAGTTAACGAGTGAGTTTCCGGTTTTTCTCCAATGTCGGGGTTTATATGCTAACAATAGTCAGCTCTGGGGAGAAGGTCCAGATTAAGGGCCATGGCGAAACGATTGATATCCAGGGTATTGTAATCGCCAAGGTGAATGATAAGTTGCAGGTTGAGAGCATCGACGTCTGGTTTGACCCGCTGGAAATGTTCCGCCAGATTGACAAGAAACAAGAGGGAGCTGCGTCTGCTGCCGGGGCATGTCCATTTGCTGGCGCTGCTAGCAATCAATGATTTGAACTGTATATATTCCACTCATAGATAGCCTGCAATTCATGAGTTCATGTGCCAAATGTCTGGTATCTAATGTGTTTCCTTGTCATAGGAGCGGTGACAGCTACAGAAAGTGAATTGATAATCGCCACATTGGAATCGATTTTCTGTTTCGTATCGAGAACAACGCAGGAAAACTACCGAGAAGACAAAGAAAAACCCAAGTCGATAATCACAGCTAAATCGAGAAACTTTACCGCAAATAACCAGGCGTCCATGAGCAACAGTACTTCTATCTTACATGTCCGAGGTTCGACGAAACAGCCCCTGTCAACGCAAGGGTTATATGCAGGATCCAACCAGCTGCAGGTATGGCAGGAGCTCGCCTGATGCTCATAAGCCACCCTTAGGGATGTGTGTAGCTTGCTATTCCAATAGATCGCGTCCATGGTTCTTCTCCATAGTGGTTCTATATGCCTCATCACTTTCCAGATCGAACTCAAGAGGAAGGGTAATCGGGCAAGCCCACACTCGTGCATCAGGAGCTGCTGCATGCGACGAGTTGTAGCAGGTCTGGTCTTGTTGAAGCGGTGTACCTTCACACGGTGGCAGCTATCACTATGTTAATCAACTTCTCTCCTGCGAACTGGAGACACTTGCCTTGATGTGATGTGAAGACCCCAATTCCTGGCGGCGTCAAGTGTTGGTCACTCTCACGGTGCTTTTATCATAGGCATCTTACCATGCGGACCGAACGAAAGTCGGCTGCGTATTCAACGCATTGTCCCACGTTCGTGCAACCAGCTCAAGCCATCCTTCTGCGTCCACTGGCAGGTCATACCACCAGATTCGCCAGCCATGGTAGTACTTCGTCGAGCAGTTCTCCTAAGGGACTTCATACCAGATCGACCCTCCATCTCCAGAGACTTCCACGCGTTCCAGCCAATGTCCTCCTCCGCTATACGCCCAGCCACGAAGTCGAATGTGTCCCTCGTGCACAATCACCTCCTTGTCCACGGGCGTTATGATGGCGCTCGATACGGGCATGTCTTGGATGGAGAATCCGTTCGAGTACGTGGCGTTGTGCTTCCACATATGCGGGCTGTAATAGATATACTCTTTCTTTTGGACCGGTCCTTCGCTTGGGTCTTTCAGTGCGTTGATCCGGTAAAGCCACTTGCAGCTTCTCGCGCAAATATATCCGAATACTACAGTTCGTAGAGGGAATCCGTGGATTCAAGGCAGAGGCTCGCTGTTCATCTCCCATACCAGTAAAATTTCATTCAGTTTCACTTTGTGCCACGGTACAGAGACCGCATAGTTAAAGACCTGACCTTTTTTGACGTATGTCTCTGCGCCGACGAATTCCAGGTGTTTTGCACCTTCCTTAGGACCACCGCAGGCTTTGATGACCTTATTGAGGCTGACTCCGGTCCACCACGCATTTCCGATTGCCCCCTCCACCCATGGCACGTTTATTAGCTCGTCGCCGTCTTCGGGATACCCGTGGATCTGCTCAATACGGCGAGTCCCGGAGCACTAAATCGTGACCACATTGGTCTGTCGGGGGAAGAGGGATTCATCTTGGAGCTGTTGCAGAGTGAAAGTCCGCAGATCGTTAACTAACCCTCCTATCTCGAGTTTGAATTCGTCTGGGTCGATCTCCGGGATACCGCCATGGTTACGAACGAAGAAGTCATTGTTTGATGTGATCTCGGTCGCGACTAGACGGTCCTGTCCTGACCATTAGCGGAGAGGAACACGATGCATGGCAAAGCCCACCCGCGGTGGCTCTCCATTGTACGGGAACTGAAGCAGGTGAATCATATCTGGGGATTTCTCCTTCAGCACTGTCCTCCAGCTTTCCTCTGGGACATCCCGCAGGGTAGGTCCTAGAACGGCATAATACTGCTTGAGCCGAACCCCATTCAGCACGGAGTTTGTTGTGGGAAGCGGGAGCAGCTGGAACTCCGGAGGCTTTGGCCTGTCAGCACAGGGTGGTAACGCGTCCCAAGAGAGCCTTACATCGAGAAAATGGTACTTGGCTAGGATTTGAGCTGCCCTTGCTTTTTTCGCTGGGTACCTCTCCCATTCGACGTAGCCTTTTCATCCCTTGCGGTCCTCGGCGAAGTACACGTCCTCCTCTTCCCTTTGTCCATTCTTGAATGGCGGCGATATTGGATATCTGGCGGGCGCTCTGGGGGATACACTTTATTCGCTTTGGTTTTCTGGCATGATGGAGGCGTCCTAGGGAGCAAGGGGCCAAAAGGGCTGTTTGCTCTGCTGAAACTGTGGATGGTGGGAACTCTTCGTCTAAGAAATAGCAACCATAAAGTGAACAGAGGCTATTCAGGACTGCCGTCTGTGATGACCCTGCGACACGTCATGCTCGTAATTCTGCAGTCCAATTGTAAATTGGCAGTTGCGATTGTAACCTGCCACCAGGTGACAGACAGCCATCATGGGTACCCTTGAAACGGTAGCAGCAAGGAGGCTCTCGAAGACATGAGCGAATACCTACTGCCAGTCGTAAATACTTTTGGGTTTAGAAACTCATTTTGCTACTCATCGGTTAGGTCTGGCCTTGAAACTACCCACATCGAGGAGACGGTGTGTAAACATCACATCCTTCACGGATTTTAAATGCACTTAGGCCGTTGTGGAATAGTGTTCCGAGAAGATTCCGTCCACTGCTGTGGGGAATGCATTCAAGTAATTCGATCCAGTTTTCATTAAGTTTCTTTGGGAATGCTCTATCTCCTAGGACTGGTCTGAGTATGGCTTTGATTGACCGGTGTGAGTCTGTCACGCCACTGTACTAGGTAGACATATTCGCCGGGGTTCTTTAGTGGGAAGTCAATCCTTTATCCAAATCAAGTCCTCTTCGCCGAGATGCAGTCTCCGTACTTCAGTCTCTGGCCAAACTCACCGCCAGTGCATCACAAATTGCGGACCCTCGAGTGACGCGAAATGTGGGTGGGTTGAACGTCGGTCCAGTTGAAGTCGCACGACCTTCAGGTAGAGAGGATGTACAATCCAATCTACCCTGCCAGCGCATCATTATAGCGTCATGATGCTGTGTCACCAGTGGTCGGTATTTGGAATCGCGCGAGCTCTCTATGACCGTCGGTACTTGAGTTAGCAACACCTGAGGTATACTCAACCAGTACATTGACGGTCGTAGGTAGGAGAACACGCAGCCCATCCCCAACTACGCAGTGCCCATCGCGTCTTCACACCGGCTTTAAGGTAGGTAAGGTGTTGTAGCGCCATCTAGGTCAGTGGACGGCCGTCTTGCAGCGTCTGCGGTGGATATCACGATCAACATTCCTGGCCGCATACTTCCTCCCGCTGCTGTTCTCGAGATTAAATTGTGGGAGAATGGGAAACAAACATAGCGTTTCCTGTTCGTTGTCCCTTGAGCGCGTGAGCAGACCTCGCTGGGGCGACCTTTGCATTCAACATCCATACAGACCCATTTCTAGCTGCCAATCAGCCGACAGAACGATAAGTACAATGGAGATTGGCGATGAGGTCATCATTACTCTGTTCATCTATCCCCCAGCCTCGTTCGGCCACTACTGTTTCGTCACCAATTCTCCGGACCAGCGGTTGAATGCCGTGGCAATGAAGCCCTACTCCCACTCGCATTGGTTCCCAGGTTCACCCCCTGCCAGGCCCAAATGCCTCTTGGCCTCTTGAGCTCATTCACGGCCGCAGCCAAAGGGATCACGGTGGAGTCTGGGAATGCGCCAAGTGGATTTCCCGGCGGGAGAGCCTCTCCAGCGGCCCAGCCCAGTCAGAAACCGGTTTTGAGGCCATTTAGGCTCCTTGAGGCAGTTGGTGTTGTCGATCCGCACCGTGTCGATTTCCTGCCATATTAAGCCTCCAACGTCCCATTATTTACGGTCGCACCCTTCGAGAGATTTCGCAGTACCTTGGTTGGCGGTTAGAGCGTATCTACATGCTGTGTTGTAGGTGTGCACCATGACTGATTCTCGTCAGCGACCGCTCGCTCCGGCGATTCATCATTCTACCGCCGGCGCGACTCCTCTACTCCCCAGACGACACAATGTCTCCAGGGCGTGTGTCCGATGTCAGCAGAAGAAGACTAAGGTATTCCTGCTCAGAAACAGCCTTGATGTATCCCTGCGCTCATCGGAAAATTGCGTACTGTGTAGTGTTTCGGCGGTATTCCTTGCCAACGATGTCTGGAGATCAAGTCCCCCTGCGTGGTCGACGAAGACAGCGACGAACGTCGTAAGGTGATGATCAAACGTCGGATCAACTCCCTGGAGAAGGACCGAGAGCTTCTTATTCAGCTGGTCGAGGCCCTCCGCGACGAGGACAGGCTCGACATCTCCGATACTATGAATCTGATCCGCAGCGATGCCTCCATTAACGAGCTTCGATCCTTCGTGACCGACCAAGTGCAGATCGACAGCCCGGCAGAAAGCGCAGTGCCTGTCGAGAAATCCGGTGCCGATGTTCCTGTCGCGCGTCCTCCAGCTTCCAGCTCTCGTCGTAGCTTATTGAATGTTCAGCGATTAACAGATGATCCGCCCTACCGGGTCCCAGCCCGCCCATGGACATCGGTTACTTATGATGATGATTTCGTGTCGCATCTTGTTTCCTTGTATTTCACCTGGGAGCATCAAGAGCCGGGTTGCATCGATCGGGACTTATTTCTCGAGGCGATGCAGTCGGGGGGCCTGGAGTCAGACTTTTGCTCCCCGTTTCTCGTGAATGCTGTACTTTCTGTCGCATGCGTAAGAGATAAATCCCAGCAGTGATACGCAGAAGACTGACACAGCTTCCAACAGTGGCTCTCTGACTGGCCCGAGTCAATGGCGACGCATAAGGATCCCTCTTCCAAGGGCCTGCATTTCTATCATGAGGCCCGGGACCTCCTCGACCAGCAGGAAGGTAGAGTTAGTCTGACCAGCGTTCAGGGTCTCGGGGCCTTATACGCAAGGTATCGTCGGATGCGAAAGACTGTTTCAACCGTGATCTGACTGTGACTAAGTTCCTGCATGATGGGCAAAGACCGGCTGGGCTGGAAATACCTGGTCGAGATCGGGGACAGCATTCGACAAATCATCGCCAAACGGCCACATATTATTGCCAAAACACCTCGTCGGCAGGAAATGGGACGAGCGCTTGATACTGCCATCCTCGGTTTTTTCATCCTCACCTCGTCAGTTAAGACCTCCTTTGTCGGGTAGAATCATCTGTCTAATTACCTCTCCAGAACGGCCACCATGATGCTCCATCAACCAGTAGTGATGAAGAAACCTCCTTTAAAACCGTCTTCAGCAGGCCACAGCCACATTGATACATGGACACCGTATCCTCTACCACTCGATCCTCTCCCCGCTCACTCAAGCTGCCTTACACAGGCGTTGTTCGACCTGCAATCCATCATATCCGATATCTCCACCTACTTTTTCGGAGAGCATCGGCCGTCGAGCTACTGCGATGCCGAGATAAACGTGGATTCATTCTATTGGGAACTGAAGAAATGGTTCCTACATGTCCCAGACTGCATCAGCCTTGGACATAAGAGTACGCCCAGCGTGATGGACATGCAGTAAGGACTCTCGGTTGATTTCACGGTCTTTGCGCTAATCAATGCAACGCAGCTTGAGATACCATGCGGCGACCGTGACGATATTCGGATTTATCAAACCCCAACCAGAGCCAGGATCGCTTGTAATCTCGATTGAAAATGCACGCTATCTCCGTCATTCTTCTGCCCAACATATCTGCGACATCCTCGTCTCGTACCGGTCGCGTTGGTCCACAAATCATATGCTGATGAGTCACGCCCAATACGCCACTGTCGCTTTGTTCATTCTTCTTGAAGACCTTGGAAACGATAAGAGTGCCCACGCGTTCGTCGATCTGTGTATCATTCTGTGCGCCATGTCCCGCCGATGGTTGCTGGCGAAAGGCATGCTGCGTCTGGTGCAACTCACTGCCCGGTTAGAGGGCATTGTACTTCCTGTCCAGACACGCAGCCTTTTCGTCGAATTTGCATCTCCGTCGTGGAAGCCACATGGTCGCAAGCGATTCAGCAGTCTGTATCCCAACTTCGCGGTGACCGTTCAGGGCGAGAAGAGCCTTGGCGAGCCGGAACTCGACCTCTTTCTCGCCCAGTGGGATAGAGATCCCTCCAGTGATGAGGGGGAAGATACGAATGAAGTAATGGAATAATGGAAAAATGGCTTAGAGTGCTCTTCCAGACTTATGATTCCATGGCCCTGCTACGCAGCTGGTTCCAAGCCACTTCTTATAACAGTGATCCACTCTTCAACTTCAGCTGAGATTTCTCTAGAACAGACACCCCATGTTGCATATCTTTTAGATGTCAGTATGGACCTGTAAGTATAGCTGATGGTCAGAAACTGGCTGCAAGCAGCGAACACTGGTTTAAGCTCTTAGATATGCCACGTGAAACAACAGTGAACGCTCATTATATAACCTCGTTTGATCACGTAGTCCATTTGGGTATCTGTGCACATGTTCTGGCTCTTTAGAGTCACGGCAAACTGGGTGTCCAGATGTTCGACCTTCGATGTCACTAATTTTCTTTCAGGTTTTGAAATCTGCTTAACCATGCTCATCAGCACAATTTTTAATTCTTGCTGAAAACCTGATAATGTGATTCGTATCATGGGGAATCATTTTATTCGACTCTAGTACTCGATATCACAATTCTTTCTCCATGGTTGCAAGCCAGTGAAGTTACCAGCAATATAACAAATCCCTTCAAATCCATAACAGTATGTCCACTTCGTTAACACCTCCCCGTCCATATATTGGTGGGCAATAATTACATGAGACCTCCGTAGGCTCCCTGCTCTTGCTCTATTTCCTCATCTTCGTGGATATAATCCTTGAACTTGTCCACTTCGCTCTCGTCCTTCTTGGAATCCTTCATCTGGCTTTTGTCTGGTTCTGCTTGCTGTTCCTGCTGCTGCCGTTCGTTCTGGCGAGTTTGATGGTGATGGAACACCTTGTCCATGAGGCTCTGATGGGGCTGTTGCGACTCTGTTCTTGATTAATTGGTGGGTTATGGTTGACAAGTTGGGTGGGACTCACGGTCGGGCATGATGGCTTATATTGTTTGTGTGACCGTGGGAGATTCTGGTTGTGATACTAAGTCTTGAATCATTACTGCCAGGGCTATTCCCTTGCTTTTATTGCAATGCAATACAAACATCTGTACGTCATGACCAGATCCACATCCCCCGTGGCAGCTAATAACAGTGGTTTCTATCTGGGCTCTTCCGAGAGTGGAGGACGTCATTCCCCGTAACCTCGTCCATGGCTATATTGGATGCAGATACTATTGGGCCAACACCCCGTTCGTTCGAGACTGCCTCCCCGCACTTTGGGGTGTACTTGTCATCGTGGTTGTTCTCGATCCGCCGTGCTGCAAATAGATCATATCGCGCTTCCAGGCGCTTTCGACACATGTGAGGATCTTATCTCCCACTAAATGCAGTGAGCAAGACCGAGAAAAACAATAGTAACTGAATCACAAAATCTCGCTACTGAAGGAAATTCCTCTCGATTCTATCTGATACGAAAGTGAGTGGTCATGAAGGCTACGGAATCTGGTAGCAGTCAGGTATAGTGTCGGCCCATCGCACTTGACGTCAAAGATTCTGGGGAAACATCGAATGAAAATCAAAACACGGGCTCTATTATACACGAACGAAGAAAACATTTGCACAAAATTCAATGTCTATAATACAAACCCCATTCGCACGTTCCATCCAACACCGACGCCAAAATTATTATCCCACCCGCCCTAAGATAGGTAGTAACACGAAGCAAAGCTGACCAGCGGCTAGCAAGGACTCATATGTCATTTGTCGCCCTTGCCATTATTATCCTTCCCGGAGCTCGTCACCGAGGAATCAACCTTCGTCCGAACCAGTTTGCGGATGCTGATATTGGCCATGTGCGCCATGGCAACCATTTGTCGGACACCCGGCATCCCGGCCGGGAAGATAACGTAGAGGCCCGATTCCTGGCATGCATCCGGGCGCAGCTTGTCGTGGTATGCCTTCTTGCCTTGTATTGGCAGGCGCTGATACGTGTGGTGGTATAGAGACCGAGTGAGTCGTTCCAAGGTCGAGGACATCCCCGTTACTTCGGCTAGTTCGTTCAGCGGCTCGTAGCCCAGGCTGAGGTATGATATGTTAGCTTGGTGGAGAAGAGCCATCGCCGCGTAGGTGAGGAGATCGGATATTCCCTTTGGTGCTCCTGGTGCTGCGATGCAGGGGTCGATGTGGTAGCCGTTATGCACCCCGATGCGACGGAGCGCTGCGAACCCGTTGACGGCGCCGTCGGGGCCCCGCGAGTATATGAATGTCATGAGGTTGGGGAAGTCGAAAGGGTTATAGACGGTGATGAAGGCCTGCGATGTCGTCGTGCTCTGGTTGCGTTGCTCGCGCCATGCATCGTATATAGACATCAGTTCGGACTCCAAGACCTCATCTTCTCCCGAGGCCGGACAGTATACACCGAGTGTCACGCCACCTTTGTGTGGGTTTAACAGCTGTCGGTTCTGAACGATAACTCGCTTGCTGCTGCGCTCTAGGAGGACGTCGTTCGTGCAAGGGTTCAGCACTCGCTCTACCCCGAATTGCATCGTGTTCCAGTTCCGTTGTCGCGCGTATTTCGCAAATGCTTCACTGGCCCCCATGAAAGCGATATCCAGCCATTGCTTCTTTCGGTATTTGGCGAACTCATCGAGGATGCTCTCGAACTGGTCCGACTCGCAGATGGGGTCGCCACTGACGATAGCGACGTGGTTGATAACCTTGTAGCAGAGGGCGGCGGTCTGGGATTTGTTAATGAAGAATTGGTAGCTGCGGTCCAGCATGCCCATATGTGAAACTGTGCCATAGCGCAGTGCAAGGGCTTCAACGATCTGCCGCGTGCCGATGTCATGACGATCGTTCTGGATGCCTGTTCTGGATTGAGGGCGATGTTTCAGGAAGGGTAAACTGCGGCGCTCGCGCAGCTTGGACTGGTTGGATGATATAGGGGTATAGTCAGATGGCGTATCTGACCCCGAGCCGTGATCGACGAGGGTACGGCTGCTGTCGCTGCTGCCATTGTCG
This sequence comes from Aspergillus bridgeri, assembly GCA_027569665.1. Classification (NCBI taxonomy): domain Eukaryota; kingdom Fungi; phylum Ascomycota; class Eurotiomycetes; order Eurotiales; family Aspergillaceae; genus Aspergillus; species Aspergillus bridgeri. Next base: position 148,731 of record JAPDKQ010000062.1, on the reverse strand, counting down.
CTGCTTGCACTGCGACTAAGTCTCGAGGGGCACTGAGGTTGGAGGAAAGTACTGTAGTTTGGAGAGAGCGAGCTGCATTCCGGCTGAGGAAAATGAAATTGAGAAAATGGACCGAGTGTGCGCTGCAGAGCTGGGCCCACGCTGTCAAGAAGTAACTCCTTTTTCATCCCTTTGGGTTGCTTTGAGTGTTTGGCTTGCTTGGTCCTGCCCTTTCCCGGCTTGACAGGCACCCTGGCCTCACATAATGATGCAGACATCGCGACGAGGTGCAAAAGGTGATGATGGGAATGCTGTCGGAGTCAGAGAAGGAGACGCTCGCGAGGTGTAGGTAGGATCAGTGATGATTAGCAGGCTACATGCAACGAGCTGAGGAGAGCATGACGCACAGTTGGACCGGGAACGGCCCACGCGTGGAACGACCCAACCCCTATATAATTGGGACTAGCATTTGCCCTCCGTAGGCCGATGATCCCCCTCTACCATGCAGGAATTGCAGATCCCAGGCAGTCGCATTCAGCAGGCCGGGATTGGTTCTCCCCCGAGGGGCCTACCGACCGGCGCTTGGGGTTTGTAATTTGGGCTCTCAGACCGAGTGGCGCTGGCTATGTCCATGGGTGGCTCGCTGCTTTCGGACAGTCCATGTCATCCCGGTCCGAGAAAGGGTGGGATCCAGTAGTCATAGGGTTGGCAATGGGGATCGATAATGCGCTGGGAGACTCCGGGTTGTACCCACTGGGTTCCCATAGTCCTGCTTCTTTGGGTCCTCTTCTTGCATTTTTCCTATCCGTTCATCCTTTTCTGCTCCTTCACCCACTGCGAGCAAGCGCGCAGCATGATTGTTCCCAGCTTATTCTTTGTACAAGGTTTTAAGGATGGTGGCACAAGCAGCCAGCATCGGCCACCCAGCCCTCCTTCATTATTTGGGACATGTCACCCTTGCAGCAGCCAGTTCAGGCAGCAGAATTAAGCTCACGCACCAAGCCTTGTACAGGCAGTCTAGCCTTATTCTACTTCTACAGAGTAAGCCCGACGGACAGTGAGACCCGCCGGGGTGGAGTATGAGATCAGGCCGGAAGTGCGCCATGGAACTGCAGTTAAACCTTTGGGAAGATCAGCTATGAGACGCTACGATAGATGCAGTAAATCTCCCGCCGCGACCGTTTCTCTCCTTTCTTACAGAGTATTCCGTACCTTTTTGAGTTGAGCATTTGTGGTGCTTTCATGCTGCCACAATTCGCCCCACGTATACCTCGTAGAAGCTCGCATTCGACACGAGAAGAGAGCCTCGTATTGCCAGCCTATCAAATTCAAATGCAGGGTCTCGCCATACTCTACAGAGTATGATTCAGGCGAACTGCCCGGAATTCCAAACTAAAGAGGCGCTAAACCGACGCTCAATCATCGTTCATCGCGTTACCTAACAGCGTCAAGCTTTGCAAGCCCGCGGGCTCCGATCGACGTCTTCCATAAGTGTAACCGCCGCCTCTTCCGCGGTTGCCTGAATGTGGATGCCAAAATACAGCGGCGTGATGCTTGCATTTGTTGCGGGGCCCTCGGGTCCCGGAGGTATAGCCACTGTCAATGATCCACCATGCCAGCCTTGTCCCGATGGTTTGATCGTTGCTACTTGCTACTTTAGTCGGCTGGCCCTGCATCGGAATAGACGGAATTGTCCGACGGAACTCGCGATGTCCGTCTATGATCCTCTTGTGCACCACAATCGGTTCATACTCATCATCGCGATACAGTTCGATCCCGGTTCCTAATTTGGGGCCCTTTCGCCAATATGTACTCGGAACTCGGATTCTAAGCCATATCCATTACGGTACGTTCTAGTCAATTTGACCCGGTTCCACCCAGATTCACGGGCAATCGCCGCAAGCCGTTGACCGTTGGGTGCTCCGATGTCCGCCCGCAGCGAGATACGAGATACGACGTCCGAGATGCGAGATCGGAAGATAGGATGCCGGATAATACTCAGATGCAACTCGTTCTTCACTTCGTATTCAGTTACGATGACACCAATAGGGTTTAGTGCCGGGCAGATGCTTGGTCTGGCCCAGGCTGGTGACTAAAATCTCATCACGTTGAAGCCCTGCTGAGTGAGCAACTTAACTGGTTAACTTAACTAGTTAGTTGGTTCTGGGCTAGGTATTAATAATGCTTGTCATCGCAGATCCGATGCCCTCCGAATGCGATGACTGGAAACAATAGGAACGGACTGCCCAGGGACTCTTGCTGGATGTCTCGTATTCCCTAAGTGGGAATTTGCGCGGATCAGGGCTGAATATCTCGCGTTGTCGATCCGAATGCCTAGGCTGTCATTTCTCTAATGTCTTTATTGTCTCGGAATAACGATACTCAGCCTGTCTTGTGAACTTTCTCCCTCGTAGAATTTTCCAATCTTGACTGGGACACTTGCACATTTTTAACAATTTCTTAGCCTGCGACCCCCGGATCCCCAGCAACTGCGGCGACTCAATGTTGCGGACAAAGAATCACCTTTCCGGAAGCTAACACGATAGTGGTCGGATCATACGAGAATCTTCCACATTCTTTGATATGTATTTTCGACCAGGCGTACTGTTTCCGTGCATTCTGGGGCGACAGTACTAGTGATTTGCCTCTTGCCGGGAAGAATCCAGGGTATAATCTGAAAGGATCATATATTCCATTCACGTTGAAGGCCAGGAAATCTACAAAAGATCCCCTCATCCCTTTCCCTGCTCCTCATAAGCTTCGCCTGAGGATGTTGTCTGAAGTTCTATACGTTTGTGCCTCCTAGTTCTTTTCCCCGTCTATATGGAGTCTTGCGCCCGTCGAAATCCGACTGTCTCGTGCTGATCCTTCCGTCAGACCAAATTGAAACGTGTTTGCCGTGTCGTCCAGAGACATTGATGGCTAGCCCGGCTCTTACGACGCCAAAACTGAGAGAGTCGCTCGGGCGCGGATCCTGAAAGAACCAGGTCTATAACGCCGCCGATGACCATTATGTGGTTGGGTTGAATATTTGAAGCTTTGGAGCCTCGGCGTCGGGCCATGATGCAATGGAGAGCATCCTCGTCACACCGTTACGCCGTTCCAATCATGGCAGCGGAGTAGCTTCTAATATAAATGAGGGAAATTATGCTAGATTCATAAAGCGACGCACCTTTCGTCGCTCTACACACGGGATTGTAGGGTGACTGCAAGGGTATCTGCATCTCACGCCGTTGGGGGTCATACAAGACCAAATCGGGCGAGTTCTAGTGATCAGAAGCATGGCCATCGGACATTTTCTGCCAGCAGGACGTGCTCGGGGAATTTCAGATTACCCTCCTCCCCCCCCCCCCGAATTCTATACCATGTACCAGAATCGGCATTCCCTCAATCTATTCGAGATATGACTTGTCTCAACATGCCCTTGATGGCCTCAGTCCCAGTTCAAACATTCCGAGTCTACTCCTGATTCAGAACTGTTACACGAATAGACTGGATTTTGTGTAGCACAGATCCAACCTTTCGAGAGTCGGAAACCAGCGGCCAGGGTTTCCTTTACAGGAAATGATTCTTGCGACGCCGCTTCATAAGCCTCGGAGATTTTACATCGTGTCGTCAGGAACCACATACCGACTTCTAAGCTGGATGACACGCCCAGGAACTTCCCATTTTGCAGTCGCGCACAGCTCAGCGAATGGTCCCTCTAGGTTTTCTTCGTATGAATGCCGCTCACTAATTGATTTTAGCTCCTGTGGCCAGAATTTAAGCCGTGTTTCAGCCGTCTACGATAGAACCGCAAGAGAAAGAGAGACGTCTTCCTTTCTCATCTAAGTGCAATGGACGAGCTCTCACACGCTCTGGGGTGCCTTTCTGTGGATTCGAACTACTTGAGATAAAGGTGTGTAGAGCCTGAATTCTCCTTCTCATCGACTATTCTACAAGGTCCATTGCCACCTTCCTCCATTATCGATCGAAGCTGCTGTGATTGACGTTGTTCAAGAAACAATTTCGACATACTGGGGGAAGAAGAAAAAGTCGAAATGGGCATAGCTTTCTCAGACTTTCTACAAAACAATCAGGCACCCAATCTTCAAGCCCAGCAATTGGGAAAGCAGTCAGCCAATGCATTATCTTTCCGGATGTTTCAGTACGCGTGTTCTCGAGGCAGGCTGCATGCATGCTCTCTCCGTCGGCTGCTTGGGCAGTTGTTCTAATGGCATAGGAGGATTAAGGGTTATTTAAATCATTGTTTTGTCAATCTATGCGGAAGGTATAGCGCCGTTCCGGATGGACGTCAGCATTTGTCAACGTCGCGTCATCCAACCCATGATTCTATCCTCCAGAATCTCCGAATCCCAGGATCTCAGAATCTCGTCTTACCATCATCCATAGTCTCCCATCATGAACCAACACACGATGCCCAAATGCCATCTAGTGCGCCTTTTGTTTCGTCATTTCTCGAAATTATCCAAACCAAAATTCTACTTCCTACTCGACCTACCAAACGAACTGATTGTTGATATCTGCCAATATCTCACCAAGGAGAAAGACATCAGCAACTTCAGTCGGTGCAGTCGTCGGTTGCACGCGCTCCTTACCGCCGATCTCTACCGGCACAACATCCTCCGTTACGCCGGGTCTGCACTGCTATGGGCGACTCAGAATGGTCAAGCGGGCACTGTGAAGAAGATGCTGAAATACAGCGCCGATCCGAATGTTCCGGTAGAGCCTGAGACGTTTCGACCTCCTCTCAGCGTGGCCATTTCTGCCGGCCATCTGGAGATCGCAGAGCTGCTTCTCTCCTCGGGCAAATGTGACTTCGACAAATCTGACAGTATAAACGCTGCTCCTCTCACCCTCGCAGTCTCTCAAAGATCTCCAACAAACCGACAATCATTCGTCGAATTACTGCTCCGTCATGGGGCCGGTGCCACGGACACGCCCTCTCTACGCAGAGCCCTGCTGATCGCATTGTCTGCTCGACGTGCAGAAACCGTGCAGCTGCTGTTGGCTGAGAATGCCCTTGATCTAAACGTCAAGGCTCAGAATCGCGAGAACTCTAACCCATTCCTTTTCGCTGCTCTTGCATCGGAATCGCCCCGCATCCTATCTCTTATGCTTGCGCGCGAAGATGTGGACGTGAACGTCACTACCTCCGAGGGCGACACCGCACTGATGGTGGCAGCCAGAGACGGCATGCTCAACGCTATGAAGGCTTTGCTCGCCAGAGGCGCTCTTCCTCACGCAGTCAATCACCAATCGAAAACCGCCCTTCACTTGGCCGCAGGGTCGGGCCATAATAGAGTCGTCTCCGCGCTGCTGGACGACCATCGAGTGGACATCGAGTGCCGCTCCGACGAGGGCAGCACGCCCCTCATGGCCGCGATTGAAGGGAAACGCGACGGAACCGTCCGTCTCATTCTTCGGCGTGGAGCAAACCCAAACAGCACAGATCATGGCGGGTGCTCCGCGTTGACGGTGGCCGCGATGCAGGGAAGAGAATTGATCGTGAAAACTCTCCTGGCGTACAAAGGGATCAATGCCGACATCAAAGACCATGCGGGACGGACACCTCTCTCGTATGCAGCCACGTACAGCCATCTCGAAGCAGTCAAAATACTGCTAGCCCGTCCCTCCGTTGATCCCGATTCCCGTTGCAACAGCGGCGGCACACCGCTGTTGTATGCCGCGTTTTACACTTTCGGGGGGAAATGGGCAGCCAAGGTTTGGCAGAAGACTTCCCAAGAGGAACTCGATACCATTCATGTGCTCCTCAAAACCGGACGCGTCAATGTGGATACTCAGGATCGGTTCGGACGGACTGTCTTGTCGTACGTAGCCGAGGCCGGCCGCGATGATCTCGCGGGGATTCTGATCAAGAAGGGAGCCGATGCGAACCTGGCGGATAATCAAGGGATACTGCCTCTTGATTACGCTCGACAGAACTTCGCACTGTCTCAAGACGAGGTGTCCCGGTTCCAGAGGACGGTCGCACTCGTGAAGAAAAATACAAAGTCGGCCACTGCGAAAACTGTCTTACTGACTTTAACATGAAGGATTAGATGCGACTGACCGCGAGTGTGCTTAGTGGGACATTGCTTTTCCGGTAGACAGTTACCGTCGGTTGTTTGTTTTGATTATTGACAGCATACAAGGCATCTGTGATTTCGCTTTCTTGTGTTTTTCTTTTGCTCTTTCTCTCCTTTCAAGGTCATTCATTCAGAACTCCATGCAAAAGAAGTAACTGAAGGTCTTTCTTTGCATGCTAGTCGAAGGCGTGCTATCTTCTAAATCATGGCTTCTGAGCGATATATATTTCTGCGCTCCGTAGTCTCGGGGGCTGGACTGAGTACCGTAGTATAGAGTATGCCAGTAATCCAACACATCCACAGACCACAGAGTCTGGACCAGACCTGTGGGGTCTAATGTCAATATATACTCCGTATAGCGCACGCAGTCAGACTCCGCGTATTCAGAATAGTCTACTTGTAGTCGGCACGGAGAACGGAGCAGGAGTACGATTCTGCATCGGACCGGCGCCCGGAAGCCAGATGGTTTCTTCGCCATGTCTTAGTCTGTGAGTACTGATGACCCGTCACTCAGGGGAAGTATTGGAATAGTTTCTCATAGTTTCAGTCCATCCGGACGGGACGGGAATAATTATACGATCTCGATGAGTGACGACGATTTCCGGCTAAATATAGCACATGGAGATGTGCAGCATTACGAAGTACAATAATCATAATCATAATCATAATAGTTACCGAGTACAGACTCTGTCTAGAGGTGCCTGCCTAACTACCTGGACGGTGACACGACATACACCGGAAAGCAACGGAGGATGGCCAACGAACGGTGTAGGAAGACTCATAAAGTCGTCGGTCTTCATAGGGGGGTTTAAATAGAACGCAGCCTCTACTCCGTACTCTGTCGACCAGAAGAGTCCAAGCCGATAGACAGAACATAGAACAGCCTTGGGCATCCCTTCGTTGGCCGGGCAGGTAGACCGGTTGGACAGGTCACAGCCTCCTTGCGTCGTCGGCCAGGGCTCGGCAGGTCCTGGACAGTCTGGATTGGCAGGGGGGTGACAGGTGAGAGTGCACAGGAGGACAGATACTAGGATGGAGTGCATACCGCGAGGAAGCTGGGCATAACTCCATCTCGCATGATTATTATGAAGGATGAAGTATGAAGAATGAAGTATGAAGTATGCGGGAGCCTGACAGCCCCAGGCCCCCAGGCCCCCAGGCACCCAGGCCCCCAGGCAGCGTAAACAAACAAACAGGACAATCCGGCTATAAATAGTTAGCGCGGCTGAGTCAGCACGGGTTTCTTCGCGGCGAAAAAGACGACGACGACAACAACAACAACAACAACAACCACCATCCTCTCATCATCGCCATGGGCCAGACTCTGTGTCCGATTACGCCGATGATTCTGATGATTGTGATTGTGATGATTCTGGCCATACTCATGGACATGGAGGAACCCTGATGATGGTTTCAGGTGTATCACGGGCTCCACTGTGGATCGCAACCCTGCGCCACACCAGCAACATCGATCCGGCCGGTCCCACCGGCTGCGCGTCGTCCGACCAACAGTCCAACAGCGCCAGCAACCAGCGCTGCTGTGTGAAACTCAGCGGTCTTAGCCGATGCCCGGGCCCAATGGCATGCCCCTCCTCGCTGGACCCGATTCACTCTCGCCATGGATGTCGCACGTCGCTTCGCTGGTTGGTACGCACAATTTTTGCCCTCCACCAGCCCGTCCAAACAATGGGGGTGGACTGTTGACATGCTGCTTTTTTGGTCATTCGTTCCTATCCAGGGCGCATGCATGGACAACCACTCGGTAATGTGTACAGAGTACAGAGTACGGAGGACGGAACACAGAGTAGAGACTGGAGGATCTGATGCAGCCATGGAGGCGCGGTGGATCCGGTGACGACACAGCCAACTTCCCCTTCGTCTGCCGACTCCTTCACGGGCCCTTAAAAAATCTCTGGTTATTTGTGCCTCTGTGCCTATCCGTACTCTCCCCCCCCCCGGTATCGACCGCTGCGAATGTGAATCCCCTCTGGCGGAGCCCTGTCACCACGTTGAACGGTGGCCCTCCCCGAGTTGATCGTCCCGGTTGCATTAGATCTCTTAGACCAGACCAGACAAGAACAATAGACATCGAGACAAGAGGGCCGCTACGGCGACGCAAGCCCGGAGTGGAAGTCAAGGCTTAGCCCTCGCTATATTTAGTGCCTGCGGTTCCACCACAGCCTGACGGACTGTTCCTATTGCCTTATCCAGAGACCAGACGAGACAGACAGACCCTTCTTTCTCTCTTTCTTTCTCTCTCTGTCTTTGCTGTCCTGGCTTCTTTTCCCCCCTGCCCGTTCGCTCTCCCTTTCGTCCTCTCGATTGTTCGAATCCCCTTATCCCTTTATTGTCCGTCGATCCTCCCGGCCTTAGTTTCTTGTTTTTCCAACGTCCCTTTCTTTCTGCCGGTCTTTCGTTTCGTTTCGTTTCTTTTCTATTAAGCAAAGCAAGCCTCGCCGTCACTCGTTGCATCACTTCTCTCTCCCTTCGTTCTTCACCACCATCACCCATCTCATCAACCGCCGAGATGGGTACCCCGGGGCCCTTCAAATCTCACTCTTCTCAGCACAGTCGGAGTAGTTATTACTCCCACACCCCGTCGGGAGTGCGTGTGATCGATCCTTATCCCCCCGATCTTCTCAAGTCTGGCTAACACGCAGCGCAGGGAACGCCCGGGATTTCAGAGAGCGGTGATCAGGAACAGTCGCTGCTGTACGGCAATCGACCCAGTCCCTACGGCGGCGGCGCCCCTTTCGAAGACCCCAGCGTCTCATCCGACTCGCTGCGTCGCTACACCCTGCACGACCCCGGCGTGACCGTCTTCGCCGCCCCACCCTACCAGGAGTCCGAAGCCGCCGACATTTACGATGCTCGCAGTCGCGCCTCCGACCGCAGCGGGATCAAGATGGATACGTGGCAGCACAGCCAGGCGGGCGGCGGCAGTCGCTCGACGGGCGCCCTTCGTCGTTACGGAACGAGAAAGATCAACCTGGTCCAGGGCTCCGTCCTGAGTGTCGATTACCCCGTCCCCAGTGCCATACAGAACGCCATCCAGCCCGAATACCGAGAGGCCGAGGAGGCGTTTTCGGAGGAATTCACGCATATGCGATGTAGGTCGCTCCCGCTGCAGCTGAGACATCGCCAGAGGAGGATCCCCGGACTAATCTCGACGCAGATACCGCGGCCACCTGCGACCCCGACGAATTCACCTTGCGGAACGGTTACAACCTGCGCCCGGCCATCTACAACCGACACACCGAGTTGCTGATCGCCATCACCTACTACAACGAAGACAAGGTGCTGACCGCCCGAACCCTGCATGGCGTGATGCAGAACGTCCGCGATATCGTCAGGCTGAAGAAATCGGAATTCTGGAACAAGGGAGGCCCGGCCTGGCAGAAGATCGTCGTCTGCCTGGTCTTCGACGGTATCGAGCCCTGCGATAAAAACACGCTGGACGTCCTGGCCACCGTCGGTATCTACCAGGATGGCGTGATGAAGAAGGATGTCGACGGCCGCGAGACGGTCGCTCATATTGTAGGTCTTTTTGGAACCCCGTCCGCGTTGCCAGCACTAACAACGGTCGCAGTTCGAATATACCACGCAGCTCTCGGTCACGGCGAACCAGCAACTGATCCGTCCCCAAGGCAACGATGCCTCCAACCTACCCCCTGTCCAGATGATTTTCTGCCTGAAGCAGAAGAACACGAAGAAAATCAACTCCCATCGTTGGCTGTTCAACGCCTTCAGTCGAATCCTGAACCCCGAAGTCGCCATCCTGCTGGACGCGGGAACGAAGCCCGGTCGCAAGTCCCTGCTGGCCCTCTGGGAGGCGTTCTACAACGACAAAACCCTGGGTGGAGCGTGCGGTGAGATTCACGCGATGTTAGGAAAGGGCTGGACCAAGGTCCTCAACCCGCTCGTGGCCTCCCAGAACTTCGAGTACAAGATTTCGAACATCCTGGACAAGCCGCTGGAGAGTTCCTTCGGCTACGTCAGTGTCTTGCCCGGTGCCTTCTCTGCGTACCGGTATCGAGCTATCATGGGCCGGCCCCTGGAGCAGTACTTCCACGGAGATCACACGCTGTCGAAGCGACTCGGTAAGAAGGGTATCGACGGCATGAATATCTTCAAGAAGAACATGTTCTTGGCCGAGGATCGAATTCTGTGCTTCGAACTGGTGGCCAAGGCCGGCTTCAAATGGCATCTGAGTTACGTCAAGGCGTCCAAGGGCGAGACTGACGTGCCGGAGGGAACGGCCGAGTTCATCGGTCAACGGCGACGATGGCTGAACGGATCGTTCGCCGCCGGTTTGTATGCCATGATGCATTTCGGGCGTATCTATCGCAGTGGGCATAGCATCATTCGGATGGCGTTCTTGCATCTGCAGATGCTTTACAACTTCTGCCAACTGATCATGACCTGGTTCTCCCTGGGTAAGTGGACTGACTGCCCCCGTCTCCGAACCTCGTGAACTGGCTAACATCAACAGCCTCCTACTGGTTGACCAGTTCGGTCATTCTGGATCTGGTGGGTACGCCGAGTGACGGGAACAAGCACAAGGGATGGCCGTTCGGCAACGAGGTCACTCCGATTCTGAACAACTTTGTCAAATTCTTCTATCTGTTCTTCCTGATGCTGCAGTTCATTCTGGCTCTGGGTAACCGGCCGAAGGGGTGAGTGCCATATCCGACCGACCTTGGTTGCACGTGGCCCTGCTAACCCGGACAGAACGCGAATCCACTACACCCTATCCTTCCTCTACTTCTCCCTCGTGCAAATCTATGTGCTGGTCGATTCCTTCTACCTGGTCGCCAACGCCTTCACCGGAGGTATGCTGGATTTCAACATGAACGACGGCGTCGGCGCCTTCTTGTCATCCTTCTTCAGTTCGCAGAGTGGAGGTATCGTGTTGATCGCCTTGGTGTCGACCTACGGGATCTACGCCTTCGCCAGTTTCCTATACGCCGACCCGTGGCACATCTTCACCAGTTCGTGGGCCTACTTCGTGACCATGACGACGTCCATCAACATCCTGATGGTATACGCCTTCTGCAACTGGCACGACGTCTCGTGGGGAACCAAGGGATCCGACAAGGCGGAGGCGCTGCCTTCGGCGCAGACCAAGAAGGACGACGGCGAGAAGAACAACTTCATCGAGGAATTGGACAAACCGCAGGCGGATATCGACAGCCAGTTCGAGTCGACGGTCAAACGCGCGTTGGCGCCGTTCGTGGAGCCGGAGGAAGACACGACGCCCAGCCTGGACGACTCCTTCCGGAACTTCCGTACCGCGCTGGTGCTGCTGTGGGTGTTCAGCAACCTGATCATGTCGCTGCTGATCACCAGTACCTCCGTGTCTCGCATGTGCTTGACGGTAAGTCGCTCGCTCCCCTCCCGGTCGACGTGGGATGATCGCTAACTTCGAAATAGAACACCTCCACCGGGCGAACGGCCATGTTCTTCCAGATCATCCTGTGGGGAACGGCGGGTCTGTCGTTCTTCCGGTTCTTCGGATCGCTGTTCTTCCTGGCCAAGTCGGGCGTCAAGTGCTGCGTCAACCGACGTTAAAATGTTGTTTTCTTTTTCTTTCGTTTTTTCTCATTTGTATGTATATGGGCTGGGAGTGTATAGGGCGGCAAAAGGAACCCCGTCAGTTGATACGACGCATGATACCTAATCTGATGATTTGCTTTTGTGATTGTGACTGGGTTCCCTCCATGTAGCTGTAGTTTTAATGCTTCTCGGATAGACCTGAATTTAATCTTCATTTTCCCAAACCATCTTCTAAGGGAGAGTCCCAAACGATCTACGGAAAACTCCTCCACAACAACCCCAGGCAGCTCAGATTCCCAATCCACCAACAAACCCCCCTCAAATGACTCCATCCCGACCGTTCGATCCCGATATAAGCAGCTGCATGCACCAGCCTCGCCAGCGTATACACCGCCACGCTGCGATTGATGATCGTATTCTCCACCCCCGCCCAGCTGGCCATGCCCACGGCGCCCACCAGCAAAGCGTAGTTCTCCACTGCGTTGGCATGCGCCGCCTCGTTCCGGTGCAGTCGGTCGAGCTGGCGCTGCGTGATCTTGCCCGACGAGACGGCCGCCGCGCCGTATTTGCCGAGGTCCTGTCGCGGGGACTCGTTGTGGTCCAGACCGTAGTATTGTTTGAGCGTGCGTGAGGAGAGAAGCCCGTAGGCCCAGACGAAGTTGAAGATGAGGGCGTAAGGAGCGTAGTTGGGGATGGGGGAGGAGGCAGGGCTGGCGCTGAGGCCGAGGGCCGTGAGGAGGGTCATGGTGGTTGGTTTTGAGGTCCTTTGGAAGGTGGTGTCTACTCAGAGCATGAGATAGACTGGAGATGAAAGTCTTCGTCATTATTTATCATATATAGTTGCCTATATCTCGGACTCTGACTGTTCGGCATGGAGATTGTTTAACTCCGTCGGGTGCGATCGGGCATCCAAAGGATCAAACTCCGTCGTAAGCACCATGGAAATTCACAGTTGCACGCTTTAATCTAACCCATAGATACACTGTAACCACTAGGACCATATATACAACATGAAGTATAATTCAAATCCGGAATCGTGGCGACTCTCCCTGCAACCGAGTATGCGCCACATCCACCAGCCGTCCCAGAATGACATACTCCAGCTTCAACTTAATGCTGTACACCAGCGCCTTTAAGGTCACCTGGAACGTGAAAAAGCCCGCATACTGGACCCCTACGACGGACAGGTCCAGCACGATTATCACCACGTTGACCCCCAGCAGCTGCGTCAGCACGTTGCGCGAGATGCCGCTGTGGTCGAGGCGCAGCAGTCGAGACGTCTCGCGGATATAGATGGCCGAGAGGAGCAGTTCTTGCAGACAGAACCACACCAGTTGGATGCGCTCGATGACCCCGAATCCGATCTTCACCCGCCGCGAGTCCGGCAGCGCGTTGTTGGCTATCTCCATCGCCGAGCAGGCGGAGTGCAGCAGCACGCCGTCGGCGACGATCAGGTACAGCAGCGCCTTGAGGGCGCGCTGGTTGTGCAGGACCAGATGCAGCCGCGACCAGAGCACCAGCGAGTGCCCGGTGACCATGGCGCTCCATCCCAGGTCGACGATGACCAGTTCCAGGAACCCGCGCGTGAAGGTGATGCTGAACAGGCGCAGGATGTACCCGAGGCCGAAGGGGATGATGGCGACCGACGAGACGAAGAGGCTCCAGAAGTAGCTGCCCTCGTAGCGCTTGAATGTGTTCAGGCAGAGCACGATGAGGTCGATGGCGTTGCACCAGGCCAGGGCGATCAGCATCGGATAGACGTACTCGGCGGTGCTTGACGGTAGGTGCGAGTCCAAGCCCGTGACCTCGCCATCGTTCTGATTGAAGCGAGGCATGGACGAGAAGATGCAGATGGCGAGCGTGCCATCTTCGATTTGCAGTCTGGCAGAGGGTTTTCAGGGGCCAAAAGGCGCGCGGTCGAGCGAGGAGGACAAAGTTACGCCGTCCATGGCTCTGGCGGCCTGAGGCGTCATCGTCGCCGCGTCCGGCAGGCGGTGGGCGGCGGCAGTCGCTCCCCCGTGATTTGTCAGCTGACCCAATCAGCTGCTTGGCGGAACCCTACAAGTATAGGGGGTAGGGGGATTTCCGCTGGAGTCGCTGCTGCAGATAAGACGATAAGATGCTCTTCTATCCGTACTCCGAGGACTCTGTACCGTCCCTGGTTCCTGTCGCTGCACCCACCGGCCGCGTCATCTCCGACACTCCGACTATCCTCCAGATCGACATCGTCTTGCCTCCATCCGGATGGTCATGATAATCTGCACTAACGGTGGAGGCGTAGCGAACAGGGGCCAGGCCGTCCGAGACTCTTTCCTATTTCTGTTCAGTCACAGCGTTCACCTTGACCGTTTTTGCGATGGATCCCCTGACTCCGACTCCGACGGATAGATTGCTCGAGCCTGTTTATCTGCCTGCCAACGTCCTGCTTCTCCCCATGTGGTTGACTTTCCGCTCGCTCCGAGGAGCCCCCGAGGTCTCCGTCTTACGGTGGCTCCGTCTTCGGACGGAGTATAAACTATAAAGCGTTGATCACTGCTCGCTGTCGCCATTCGTTTCATTCCGTCCCTGAACACCGCTCGCCAACATGAAGCTCCTCCTGCTGTCGCTGCCTCTCACCTACGCCCTGAACATTGTCTCATCTAATGACGATGGCTGGGCCGAGAGCAATGTCCGCGCGCTGCACAGTGCCTTGACCGACGCTGGCCATAAGGTTGTGCTTTCGGCGCCGGCCGAGAATAAGAGTGGCTCCGGTATTTCTCTCTCTCTCTCTCTCTCTCTCTTTCTTAGGCAGAGTATAGAAACGTGCTAACCCACCCTAGGCTCCAAAGATGAAAAGCCAACTGCTCTCACCGACCCCTGCCAATACAATAGCTGTCCGGCTGGTAGTCCCGCGACGGGCTTCAACGAGTCTGTGCCCGAACTGAACTACGTCAACTCGTACCCCGTTACCTCGATGAAGTACGGCATCGACACGCTGGCCCCCAAATTCTTCGATGGCGCGCCCGATCTCGCCGTCTCCGGTCCCAACGTCGGCCTCAACATCGGTATTGTCGTCTTCTTCTCCGGTACCGTCGGTGCTGCCACCGCAGCCGTCAAGGCCGGCGTTCCTGCTCTGGCTTTCTCCGGACGATCGGGCGGCCCCACGGCGTGGAATGAACCGACCCCGGAGTCGAGCACTTTCTACGCGGACCTGGCAACTAACTTCACCGAGCGCGTCGTGGCGAACGGGGCGCCGTTCTTGCCGGACGGGACTTGGCTGAATGTGAACTTTCCATCGTTCAAGGATGGATGCAACAGTGTGGACGAGGTCAAGTTCGTCTTGACGCGCATCTTCCCTGCCGTGCCGCTGATCACGGATGACGATGTGGAAACGTGTGGGAGCAAGAGACTGCCCACGGAGACTAAGACGGTGCTGTCTGGTTGTTATGCGAGTGTCTCGGTTGGACAAGCCAGTGATAAGAGGGATGCGAACGCGAAAGTGCAGGCAGAGGTGTTGGAGAGGCTGGGAGAGTTGGAGTGTTTGGACTAATAATAGCGTTGTAGATGAAACACATGTATATCTCGCATATAGCCCCAGTGGACAGTGGCTTGTTAATTTCCAAAGTATAATGAAACTGAACTTGCCGAATAATAGCAGATACATTGCTCGTATAACTACCCCGTATGATGCAGGGGTTCCGAAGACCACGAATAAAGCACCCATTTACCATGACAAATCCCTTCACAGGTCAATATCTTATACGAACGGTGTCGTAGCAGTAGCACGCCATCAATCAAAGTGCAGCTGCTACGGACTAGTACCCTGCCAACGGATTTCTTCTGAGAAACGTGCCCGAATTCTCCGTGACCAACTGGTGCGCTCCGCTCCCGTAGACCCAGGATCCACCAACGAATTAGTTGCCTCCTAGTCTACGCAGTCTCTCCACCAGTGAACGTCCATCTTGGCAGCACGCTGGCTGATCGTCAGGGCGGGTTTGGCGGACGCCGACGGCATTGAAAAGGCTCTTCAACTGTCGGAATCTGTCTATCAGACCTGTCAATCGTGTTTCTCCTGTCATTTTAACTTTGTTAACGTAATGTATTCCTCTTGTCTTGTGGTTTCCCTCGGGCTAGCCTCCCTTGTTGCAGCGGGCAGTATTGACCACGACAAGGTCGTCGGTTTCGAGCAGACCGTTCCCACTGGTACCACCGGTGAGGTTTATGAGGCCTACAAGCCCTATCTAAAGGTGGTGAACGGCTGCGTGCCGTTCCCGGCTGTTGATGAGGATGGGAACACCAAGTATGTGTTTATGTTTCCACCTGGCTTCTACCTCTATACATCGCATAAATGATATCTAACTGCCCCAGCGCCGGCCTCAACCCATCCGGCGCCCCTTCCGCAGACTGCGCCTCTAGCACGGGCCAAGTATACGTCCGCTCGGGCGACTCCTCGACCGGCGACACCTACGCCCTGCTCTACGCATGGTACTTCCCCAAGGACTCACCCAGCACGGGGCTCGGACACCGTCATGACTGGGAAGGCGTCATCGTCTGGCTGTCCGATGCGTCGTCTACCTCCGCCGACAACGTCCTCGCCGTGTGTCCCTCTGCACACGGAGGCTGGGACTGCACGACGGACGGCTATACCCTGCAGGGAACACGGCCGTTGATCAAATACGAGAGCGTGTGGCCGGTTAATCACCAGTGCGGGCTGACGACTACCGTTGGAGGTGAGCAACCGCTCGTGGCGTGGGAGAGTCTCCCCGAGATTGCGAGGACGGCACTGGAGCATACGGACTTTGGGGATGCGAATGTGCCGTTCAAAGATGCGAATTTTGCGAATAATTTGGGGGATGCAACCTACTAAGCGTATATATAGGAGAGTAGGCTTACCTCCTGAACAATCTTTGTGTACACCTACGTTTCAAGGATTCTCAATATAAGTCATTGGAAGCGTTACTGAAAGCAAATTAGATGTAATTGAAGCTCGAAATCAAACGTCTTCCGCGCAACCTAATATTGTACATCACAACCAAAAGGGTTTGGTTTTCACAGCACACCCGCGGCAGCCAAGCTTACTGGGAAGATATGCACTGCGAGTAGTAAGGGTTGTACTTGTGGCAGGTGTATTCCTGAGGGCAAGCAGTGGCACCCTTGAAGTTCAGGCCGCCACACTGAGCGTAGGGCTTGCTGGCGCCAGAGGGAGTGGCCGAAGCGGACGAGCTGATGGCAGTCGAGGAGGCGGGAGGAGACGACAAGGGGGGCTGGCCGGTAACAGCAGGCTGCGTGGACACCGGGGCGCTGGTGGCGCTCACCAAGGTCGAAGGAGTAGGCACCTGCACAGGTACGCTGGAGGCAGTGGGTACGGCAACCTTGGTACTGGGCACGCTGCTGCTGCCGCTGCCGGCGGTGGCGGTGCCAGTCGAGGTGACCTTCGAGGTGCTCTGTTTGATGGAGGAGGCACCGGTGTATTGGGCGGGTCCGGGCACAGTGTAGGACGAGATGGAGGAGTAGATGTTCACCTCAATGCCGGGGCTGTCGGGCTTGTAGAGAGAAGTACCAGCAACACCCTCGGGCTCGTCAGTGCCAGAGCCAGAGACCATCAGATTGAAGCATTGAGGGTAGTTCTGGGCACCGCCCTCAGTCTGTGCGCCGTGCAGGGCAATCAGCTCGTGACGCAGTACGTACTCGCCGGGGGCGATGGATTCGGGGATCTGAACGAGCCAGCTATTGTCGTTCTTGATCAGCTGGTCGTCACCCCAGGTCCCGGGCACCTCGGAGCTATCAACAAGGCCGACGCCGTCGATCTTGAAGAACTTGAGCTTGGTCTTGTCGACGGTGGAGCAGCTGCCGTCGCACTTGGCCAGGTAGTCGATGACGGGGCCGTGGTGTGACTCGGGCCACTCGGTCCATTTGATGTTGATGCTGTCACCGGCCTTGACAGCGACGCGGCCCTTAGCGTTGGTGGCATTCTGGTGGCAGATGATATCCTCCGATGAGTAGTCGGTGACGAAACCGTTGCCGGTGTTGGGTGTGGTCCAGGCCGCGACGGTGGGAGGGTCATCCATGTAAGGGAAGCTGCCGATATCGAAACCAGCAAAGGAGACGCCGTTGACGACGATGTTGGTGACATGGCCGTGGGCAGCCACACGAGTGGCAGCCAGCAGGGAGGTTATGAGAGAGACGGACTGGAAGAAAGGCATAATGGTGTAGTCAATTTATATAAGTACTGCTCTTATAGAGTGAAAAGAGTGTACCTAGGTGAAAGCGAACGAAGTACTGTACACAGTAAGAAAGAAAAGAATAGAGAAAGAACGCGACCCAGCGCAAGGAATGACTCAGTCAATGAGCAAAGAATGAAGATGATGATAAGTAGCATTATGAATTCAACCTCTTTTAAAGCCATGATGGACCCGGCAAAGCTATGAGGCAAGCTTAACCGCCGGAGGAATTCCCCCGAGCCCAGCGTTGTAGGTTAACTATTATTGCCAATGAGAAGGGTCTGAAATAACCCAGTGGAGCGGGTTGTCATCTAAATGAATATGATATCTCCCAATTGCCCCTGAATGCCTGTTGAATGGCTATTGGAGCAGGATGAAACGGTTGTGAAACGACCACGCGGCGGATAAATTAACAGAATATCCCTCGCTCTGCGCAGAGAAACCGGTTTGATTCGACTCACTGCCGGTAAACCATGACCTGACAGGCGGGTAAGCACTCGGCACTAAACATTAAACATTATACATGATTCAAGAATACATCGGAAGGGAAACCTCGTCCCGAACGGAACAAGGTCATGACTCGTCCACCGTCTTTCGCCCCTGGGTCTGCCCCTTCGACCGATGACATGCCCAACACGCCCAGACAAACAGCGTCAAATGCAGCGCTCTAGATTGGCGGGGATATATTTAGTGACCATAATTGCCCTGAAGGATCTAAAATGTCCAAACACTTACCCATCTAGCAGAGACATGGCGACCCCGAACGCCTGCACCCGGCCGACATTCGCCGCGCACGGGTCCTTGACGCATTGGTAGTCCATTCCGTATGGCTCCAGGAAAGCCAGCATGCTGCTGGTGGAGCCCACCACGGCGCCAAATGCGAGGAAATCCAGGGCAACGTAGATGCCAGCATGCAGAGGTCGGTCGAACAGCAATCGTACGATCAGGGCGACTGCCGACCAGGCGAAAGCATAGGCCACCTGGAGGGAACCGACCGAGCATGAGTAAATGAATCAGGGCTGGCTCCACCGACGATCACTCACAGTTATCACGACGATGAGGCACATGGAGGAGCCATTGACGTCGGTGTATACACTCTTGTGGGCTTGCACGGCCCAGGCAAAAACAATTAAGGCAACCAGAGAGCTCAGCACGGCACTTATGCGGAGGGCCAAAATGACCGGGTGGCCATCCTGGAAAACCTGCGTCGACAGTTGCATACTGAAGAGTATTCTCGGGCTCGCGGAGGGTACTGCATGATTAGAACCTCAGAAACGACGTCCAATAGGTCTTATATCCTGGCAACGTTGATCGACGTGAATACGAAGTGGCTCGGCAAACCACAAGGTTGACTGATCGTCTGTGGTCGATTTACCTCATGTGGACGATCACCGTGGCGATGTTTTCAGGCTTTGGGCCGAAGAATCGCACCCCAATCATGTTTAGGACAAGAATTGCAATGCTCCAGTCAGATGCTAGTTCTCGTGCCGCTCTGTTTCTATCTCCGAACCCCTGGGAGTAGTTGCGGATCCGAGGCTGCGGCATTTGCATGACGTAGAGTTGTTGCACACGGCATGTCTGGTAGAAAGGAACCTTGTTCTGTAAAGGCGCTGTTGAGCATTCCCACCCTGCACAAAAGCTGAGCTGGTTCTTATTTGTTCGTAAACCTTTGAGCTTGATTTTGTGAAATGGGGAGCTTTGCGACCGCGGAATCCGTCCAATTTTAGGGAGTTAACATTCCACTATTCAAACGGAATGTGAATATATGTACCAGGAAGTGCCTGCCCCTCGATGTCATGTCAATACACAATACGAAATAGACAGGACTGCATCCTACCTGTCGCACGACGGTGTCAATTCACAGATGTAGTAGAGCCAGGTAGGGCTCCCGGGGGCACGTGCGACCGACAAAGGACGAGAAACCCCAGCAGTCCTTTGTCCTCAGTCCTCATTCCTCTCTCATAAAGCCCAAGAATCCAACAGGATGTCACTTCATCTGCTCTGGACTCACGCCGGCGACACCCATTTGAATCCTTGTTTTGCCCAGCTGTCATCATATTCGCCCCCAAGGGAACCTCTGGGTATGACTGTACGAGGATGATCTCTTGTAATCGACTCAAGGACCGAGGGCTTGGAGTCTTGGACGCCCCAATCACAGCGAGTCCTTAGCTAAAAATTGTCTTGGGGCCAAGAAGTGGTCTGGTTTAGGTATCCCCTTATGGTCTTTGTTGACTCGCTTTGCCGCATCACATCTGCGCACTCGTGCAACGGGACTGACTGCTCTTCAACCTCGACTGACGCAGGACGGTGGATGGAAGGAAGGCTGATCGGTAAATCCTGACTCAGGCCCGACTTCTCATAAATCATAGGTAGCAGAATCCGGCATCTCATCGGTGCAATACCCCCCGAATACTCCGCAGCCCGCACCACTCGGAATCACCGCAATTCTTGGCGTCGCTCAGGTCATGACTCTCCAGTCATCTGCTGAGCGCTCATGTAAAAGCGAAGCCCACCATGTCATATCTCAGGCCTTGGATCTAAACAAAGACGAGAGTAGTCCATGTGGAACGCACGGAACATGTGGTGCCCGGCCAAGAGAAGCAGGTCTTTGACCCTTCAGTCGTCCCTTTTCTCCAGGCTGTTTCTGGAACTGTCGCTGAGACTTGAAACCCATTTATTTGGACGATCCCTCCTGTCAGTCTGCCCATCCGAGGGATCCATTTCGCCCCAATTTCTGCCGTGCAACATCCCCAGGATTCAGTCGCTGGATTCCATGATCCTTTGCTCGGCCTTTGCTACTATTCGGGCCCTTGAGGAAATGCCACCGAGCAGAAAGAAAACTCCCTCCAGCACTTAGCCTCGCACTGTCAGGCTGAATAGAAATGCAGGCCTATTGCCTCAGACGGACAGGATCTTCGGTCGACAAAGGCCTGTCTGCCTTCTTGGCTGGCAATGACTGGCCACCGTCGCTGGGCGCCAAGCGTGCCGAGCACTGGGTTGTCTGCTGCATTTGCTATTCTGGTGGACGGCCGCCTGCTCATCTCTTGCATACTGGATTGTTTGTCCCACTTCGTGTCTGACTCACGAAAGAAACCAGTGGGATAGGCCAGTTGCTTTTGTCTCCCCGGATTGTTCAGTCTCGTATATCTTGGCGCCGCACAGTCCCGTTCGACAAGACTGGCTTTTCCTCCCAAGCGCCACCGACACCAAAGCCCGGCCATCTCCTCGACCACCAGCCCTGCCCCTGCGCCGTTGGCGTCGTACGCGGCATTTTCACCAGGACTGGTGGCACGGGACCGGCCATCGGGCTGACAGCCAGGATGAAGCCACCTGCAGCCTAAGAGCGCCATGCAGCGTTTCTTTGGACCTCCAAGCCTCTTGGCCTGGAGACAGTGGGGGGAGACCCTCGCAACCGGCCCTGGAGTCTGGAGTCTGGAGAAAGACCAGTCACTTTCTGTGGGGATGAGACCTGGGAAGTTTTTCTTTTTATTCCATTCGAGCCTGGAGGTTGCATGCCCATCCATGGCTAATCCCCCTGCCCGCTGCATGAGGCCAACGGCCGACGTTAAAAGCGCCCGCATCGCCTCCCTGGGCATGTCTGTTGCCCCAGAATTTTCTTCCCTCTGTGCCCTCTCATTTGCCTGCTGTATTTCTTCTGATCTTCGATCCCGATCTGCCCCTCGTTGATCCCTCGCCATGGGTGAGAAACCTTCCGACCCCGAGGCCCCCGTCGAGACCTCCAACCACTTGGAGTCGTCCATCTCAATTGAGAAGGAAAATGCGGCGGACATGGCTCGGCAGTGGTCGCGCGACATGAAGAAAGACCATCCTGCCCCGGTGGCTCAGAACAGGAAACTGAAGAACCCTCTGGCCGGTCTCACTCAGGAGGAGCTGTTCCGCGATGTCGAGCAGTTCGCCCGCGAGAAGAATCTCGAACACATCGTGGAGGATCTAAAGAAAGGCGCCCTGATCGCCCAGGACCCGAAAGTCTTCGAGGAACTGGACGGTCTATCCGAAAGCGATAAGGAGTTGTTGCGACGTGAGAAGACCCATCGCTGGCATCAGCCGTGGATGATGTACTTCATGACCAGTAAGCCCCCCTCTCGTATCGCAAGACCATTCGAGCTGCTCAACCCCTTGTAGTTCTCTGTGCTGGCTCTGCCATCGTACAAGGCATGGACCAGACCGCCGTCAACGGTGCGCAGGAATTTTACTTCGATGAGTTTGGCGTCACCAATCGGTGGCAGCAGGGCTTGTTGAACGGCGCGCCGTATCTCTGCTCGGCTCTAATCGGGTGCTGGACTACAGCTCCACTGAATCGCTGGTTCGGCCGTCGCGGTTGTATCTTCATCTCTTGCTTTATCTCCTTTGCATCCTCTTTCTGGATGGCTGCGGCGCACACCTGGTGGAACCTGCTGCTTGGTCGATTCCTGCTGGGTTTCGCCGTCGGCGCCAAATCGACCACTACCCCCGTGTACGGTGCCGAGTGCGCACCGTCCAACATCCGTGGCGCGCTGGTGATGATGTGGCAGATGTGGACGGCCTTCGGGATCATGCTGGGTTATATCGCGTCGGTCGCTTTCATGGACGTGCACAGCGACAGCCTCGTCGGCCTGAACTGGCGACTGATGCTGGGATCCACTGCCATTCCGTAAGTCCCTGGCTCACATCCATCTTGGTATCTTAGAGACTAACCAATTCTAGTCCAATGATCGTTTGTGCGCAGGTCTATTTCTGTCCTGAGTCCCCTAGATGGTATATGATGCGGAATCGCTACCAAGACGCTTTCAAGGCGCTCTGCCAGCTACGCCCTTCCAGCTTCCAGGCCGCACGAGACCTGTACTATATCCATTCGGCATTGAAGGTCGAGGAAAAGATGCGCGAGGGCAAACACCTCTGGCGGGAGATGTTTACTGTGCCGCGTAACCGCCGAGCCGCCCAGTCATCCTTCTTCGTCATGTTCATGCAACAGGTATGTCCCTGCAACCTCGTATTTCTGCAGCTGTCTGACTCGTATATCGATTAGTTCTGTGGAGTCAACGCGATAATGTACTACTCTTCGTCCATGTTCCGCGATGCCGGTCTGTCCCGTCGTGTGGCTCTGGTCACTTCCCTCGGCTGCGGTATTACCAACTGGATTTTCGCGCTGCCTGCCGTATACACCATCGACACCTTCGGTCGTCGGAACCTGCTGCTGACTACGTTCCCGCTGATGTCGCTGTTCCTGCTCTTCACCGGCTTCTCGTTCTATATCCCCGAGTCTTCGCAGACGGCGCGAACCGCCTGCGTTGCCACTGGTATTTACCTATACATGATCGTGTACTCGCCCGGCGAGGGTCCGGTGCCTTTCACTTACTCAGCGGAAGCTTTCGTAAGTCCCCATCCATCCGGTTGAATCACATACTCCGACTAACTGAGCCATCTAGCCCTTGTATGTCCGCGACGTGGGTATGTCCTTTGCCACCGCTACCACCTGGGGCTTCAACTTCATCGTCTCCCTGACGTGGCTGCCTCTGCGAGATGCCTTCACCCCGCAAGGTGCTTTTGGGTGGTATGCGGCGTGGAACTTCTTCGGCTGGATCTTCTGTTACTTCTGTCTGCCGGAGACCAAGGCGCTGTCCCTGGAAGAACTAGACCAGGTGTTCTCCGTGCCCACCCGCAAGCACATCAACCATTACTGGGGGATGCTGCCGTGGTATTTCAGAAAGTATATTCTGCGGGGCGACGTGCCGCCTCAGAAGCAGCTCTACGATTATGAGTAGATCCTACAGCGAAGGTAGACGCTTAAGGGACAGGGAGCGAAAGCAGGTGTTCTGTGCTGGTTAATGCGCTAGGAGGGGTATGTACGAAGTAATGTGTTTTTGTTTCTCCATGTCATCTTCTTATTCATTGGGCGATTACCAGAAGGTGAAGGGAGTAGACTGTTGTCGCTTATACCCGATACTATACTTGTGTAGCTATGGGCAGCATAGTGGAACTCATAATCCTGTTGTTTCCTCCCCCTGGTCCCGTTGAAGTGCAGAGTTCACCACCAGGCCGTGCCTGAGTCAGTGTGTTACCAAGAAGGTATAGTATACGCAGAAGGAGCCCTCTTTCCCCTGGCGCAGTGCCTATCTGATCTTGTACCTGCCGGTCCTGGACCCTCTCGGGCAGATTCCATTATTAATTGAGTCCACCGACGACACAGCTGCATGTCGATCCCTGCGGAAGGGCACCATTCTCGAACGCAGGTTCGTCTAGCCGATGGAGACCCTGGAGAAGAGCCCGGTTCAGCCCCCGGCAGTGAGGAATCAAGGCTGATCAAGCATAAATGCTAGACAGGGAATCCCGAACAAGGAAGATCGCTGATCAATTAGCCGAAGCTCCGCCCGGCAGAAACCCTCGCTGCTGATTGGCCTCTGTCCCTGCAGGCTCCGTGAACCTTTCCTGTTCTGGCTAGCGGGGTGGCGGGCGGCTGCAGCATTCGACGGGCTCCCATTGGCCAGTCGGCTCGCCCCTGGCGGGGCCCCCACGTGCAGCGGATGCCTGGGGCCACCGGTTATGTAACAGAAAGCAACGCCTCCCACACACTCAGGCAATGAGGCACCGGAGTTGCAAATTCGCCGTGAGTCAGTCCTTCCGGTGCTCGTTTCAGCTGCTCCCTGGTTCGGTATCCCAAGACCGAAACTTCCTCCTCCCGGTTTTTCTCTTATCTCGCGATTCCACTGCTGCTACTAGCTTCCCCTGTTCGGATGGCCCAGTAGGTTATCTGTCTATCCTGTCTCCATCCGGTTCTGTTCGTGGGTCTCGCGTGCCTTTCTCCTCTTTTCCCTCTTTTTTCTGCCGGCTAGCGAGTGCGGCGGAGGCACGGAAGCTGTCCTTTCTGTTTATTTGTTGGGAGAGGAAAATCTGTTGACCTGGTCCCTGGCTGCAAAACCTGTCTTCTTCATGCACCGTGATATCCGGCCGTCGACAGAAATGGAAGCAGCTCAGCAGTACGGCTACGAGGCGGGTGCTCATGACGCTGAGAAGCAGAATGAGAAGAAGGAGCCCCTCGATAGCCAGGATGCTTTCGGAGACGAGGAGTATGCCGAGGTTAAGTACAAGGTCTTGAGCTGGTGGTAAGTGCTCTTTCCCTGGCCTGCTGTGTTCTACCGTCGGCTTATTGACCGTTACTGTAGGCAATGCGGATTCTGTGAGTACCGTTATAGTCTAGATGCCAGCTGATTTAATTACTGACCCATATCAGTGATGGTTGCGGAGACCGTCTCTCTGGGAATTCTCTCCCTCCCGGCGGTGGTGGCTGCCCTGGGCCTTGTGCCGTAAGTTCTTGTTTCTTTCGAGTCAGCGTTCGAGCTGTCTAACCTCATCTAGAGCTATTATCCTGCTGTTCGGTATCGGCGGTCTTGCCACCTATACCGGCTACACCATCGGACAGTTCCGACAGGCCTATCCGCACATCCAGTCAATGGCGGATGCCGGTGAAGTGCTAATGGGCCCCATCGGCCGTGAGATCATGGGCACTGGCCAGCTTTTGCTGTTGGTTTTTATCATGGCGAGTCATATTCTGACTTTTACCGTGGCTATGAACTCGATCACGGACCATGGAACTTGCTCGATTGTCTTTGGTGTCGTGAGCATGGTTGTTTCCTATCTTCTCTGCTTACCGAGGACGGCAACAAAGCTGTCCTATCTCTCCGTCGCCTGTATGTTACCTAGTTCATCGCGGCAATGTTTTCCTCTTTATGGCTAACATTTGTATAGCTTTCATCAGTATCTTCGCGGCGGTCATAATCGCTATGGTCGGTGTCGGTGTGAAGAAGCCATGGGACGGCCCTATCCACGCCACTGTCGACACAAGCCTATACAAAGCGTTCCTGGCCGTCTGCAACATTGTCTTTTCCTTTGGTATGTTTTCCGCTCTGTCTTGGTGGCAAGTGCTAATGCAGTGCTCTAGCCGGAAACGTGGCTTTCTTCGGATTCATCTCCGAACTGAAAGACCCCAAGGATTACCCCAAGGCTCTGTATTTGCTGCAGAGTCTTGACACTTCTCTGTACGTTATCGTCGCGGTCGTGATCTACATCTACGCCGGTGACGACGTGGCCTCGCCGGCCCTTGGATCGGCTAGTCCTATAGTGCGGAAGGTTGCCTACGGGATTGCGTTGCCAACGGTATATTGTTCAATACTCTTTTTATTGTTCCAAAGGCTTACGATATTCTAGATTGTCATTGGTGGTGTCGTTAACGGTCACATTGTCTGCAAGTATGTATATTTCCGCCTGTTCCGGAACAGCGACCGCATGCACAAGAAGGACCTGGTGGCAACCGGATCCTGGGTACTGCTGGCCCTGGGATTGTGGATTATCGCCTGGATCATTGCCGAGGCAATCCCTGTGTTCAGTAACCTTCTGAGTTTAATTGTACGTTGTCTCATTTCCCTTGTCCTGCGATCATTAAACTAACTCGGTTGTTCTAGGCATCGCTGTTCGCCAGCTGGTTCACCTGTATTTACCCCCCTGGCCTTTCTGGTTATACCCTCCATCAATGATCGGATGCTAACCAATCAACAGTTGGTGTCAATGGTGTTTTCTGGCTTTACCTTAACAAGGGACGGTACTTTTCAACCCCGGTGAAAGGCTTTCTAACCATCGCCAATGTGCTCATTATTGGCATTGCCGGATGTATTGTACGTGTCTTTTTTTCCCACTTGATCTTCACTTTTTCCTTGCCCGATGAAATTCTAATATACACCAGTGTGGCCTTGGCTTGTACGTCTCCGGCAAGGCACTGCATGACAACCCGAGCAGTGCAAGCTTCTCGTGCGCGAATAATGCGTGATTGTCAATAGTTTTATCCCGGGATTTGTCTTGCATGATGTGTACAGGCGATGTACAAGTATAATAGATGTATATAAATTATTTGCATTTGGAATAGCAGTATTTGCATATATTTTTGTTGTTGACCAGCTGGCCTTGGCGACGTGCCAAGACCGGGGATTGCCCCAGCCTGAGGCACCGAAGCTCAAGATGTCACATGACATTTAAAGTCTACCTAGACAAACAATGCAAACAAATAGTGAATTCGCCTACTGCATCTTTACAATTACGGGCATTTTCCAGTCTACATCTTGATGGAGCAAGAGTGAAGACTTCTGTATATTCTAAGGAGTCCAGAGAAGCAGAAAAGAAAAACAAATATAATAATTGAAAACATGAATAATACGCTGTTTTGTTTGATTCGGCCAATATATTTTCGGCTCCGTGGCCAAAGTAGTACAGTTCTACCTAAAATATATTGGATAACGGGACTCTGAACAAACTGGAATACTTGTCTGATTTCTTGCTTCTGCTAAAATACCTGAAAAATACAGCCCTTTTATGCAAAGAAGGGACTGCAAATAATACAAATAAAATAGTGAGAAGTTCCTTTATTCTCTCTGAGCCATTGCTAGATTGCGTACTTCTATGAAATATAGGTAGTACCCCTCGAAGGTACGTGTCAGGTTACCACTGCCAAGGTCCATGTACCAATATGTACTAAAAACGGATTTAAGTTTGTACAATTGGGTTCTTTATCAAATGGCTCTGTGCAGTTTCTTTATGAAACACTGTACTCCGGCACATTCGAGGGATAGGGCTAGCCTTTCTTACACAAAGCGACAAGTGTAATATTACTGCCATTGTCTCATGTTTTAAACCATTAAAGGAAATATATTGCGCTAGCCCTGGGGCATGATCTTTCTTCGCATTGGCAAATGTCACAACAAAGGCTCCCCGAGTGCTGCCTTCCGAAACTATTGCTCTCCTACGGGATACACTCAGTGAAAATGACTAATTCCAGAGGTATAAGAATCGTCAACTGCGTATGCATCTTAATATTTGGCGTCGCAAATCGGCGGAATAAAACCAACCTGCCGCCCAAAATATGGCCGAAGGTTTTCAATTCCCTGCCTTTGGAGGTATGACCTCCAAGGCTTCTCAATGGTTCCTGGACGCTGGAGTGCCTGCAGTGTTATTCTGGAATGGCATGAAGACGGCATACACGGGAGAAGCATCATCATCCGCCGAATTGCAGGAGGTTCAATTCATCGTGCCTGACCATCTACTCGATACGGCAGCAGATGCTCTCGTGCGCGCCGGCTTCCAATTGTGTTCGAAGGGCCACGCTTGCCGGTTGGCAAAGCCACAAGGACAAGGCCCGTTGCCCGACGAGCATTTTCACAATGGCAGCGGTCAGACTTTGATGCTGCTAGAAAAGTCCCAGTTTCTCTGGGCAGTACCTGACTTCCCACTCGATCCCGTCAAGTTTGACGACCCGTGTTTTATGAACTCCGACGACCCTCGACTAGAAACGTCAAAGCACCATTTGTCGGCTGCTCATAGTGACTCCTATCGGATTTTGACACCGGGCTGTCTGGTCGAGAGTCTACTACATCTGGCCGCTCGGGACTACCAAACACCCTGGACCTATCAAGAATGTTGGCTCAAAGAGCTGAAATGGATCGTGTTTAAGTACTCCCAAAAAGGCAGACCCATTCGTGAGTGCCAGGTAACCCCCCTGATGTGGCCTTTCGTGCATCAGGTTTTACAGATCGAAAAAGGCGAAAATTTTCAGGTGAAGGTGGACCGCGTGTTGAAGACTTTACAGCAGACCCTCTATGACAACGATGCCATTCCACCGCTGCTGGGAGTGGTTGGATCTGTTCTTTTGGATCCTTAGAGACGGAGGAGATCCTTTATGAGATTCATTTTATCTTTATCTTCTTCTCGCTAGTAGATTATTTGTTGGAATAAGATCAATACTGTACACTGGGCTGATACCTCTCAGTAAATATCAGGCCTATTGATGTATTTATAGCCCATTATGGCGGCACAGTAGTTACACTCAACATAGCCTGTCTTCTCCGGAAAGAACAAGCTGCTCATTCTCTTGTAACAAAGTAAGGTGAGCATGGCGCAAAGCTGGTATAGAGAGTCCCACATGCCCGATGAAAAGCCGATGCTATTAAACCATAGTCACGGCATCAACTATTGGAATATTGCTGGTGACAAACATAGGCCATTACCAGGCTCTGGCCCTCCCAGCTATAAGGTTGCTCCGATTGAACATTCTGGTTTTAGTCTCGTGCGCGTTCGCAGGCCTGGCCTGGCCGGCTTGGCGTCGGAAAAAGAAGAGATATGGTTGTTCTTCCGGCAGAAGACGCTACTTCATGTCCTCGTAAAAATACGTCAGTGTTGCAAAAATCTAAACATGTTGGGCGGGTGCATATGATGTGTGGGCTGAATGCAAGTGACCGAACAAAGGCGGTTTTTGAGTGCATGGAAAGTACCAAGACATAGGCGTTTGCCAATAATAGTCTCGATAACTTTACGGAGACCGGGGAGAATTGGTAATCTCCAGCATACATGTAGCCACAGAGGGCTTTACGTCGAAAGCGCAAAGCTGCATGGTGATACCGAAACCCAGAGACATGTCGAAAGCAAGGATCAGGAAGCTGTTGCCACACGGTGCAATTCAGAGACGGCTGTCTGGAAGGAAGCGACTCAGAATGCGGGATTTGGAGAGGACCAGATCCAATTGTGCGTGCTGTGCTCAAAGCCTGTGCCGCATATGTGCTGCTCGATGCCAATCATCCTGAACCAGACTTCGGACCATCTGTCAATCTGCCAACGCAACGCTGATGCTCTAGGATGGTCGTTCTGGTGCTGAGGCGCTCTCTGGCGTGGCGTGATGTGTGGGTACATCGCTCCTGAAGATCGATCAACTGTCTCCTGTAGAGGCCGAGGTTCCCCTGCCGCTGGTGAAGGGATCTTCCTCCTCCCTAGCGCATGTGATATACACCTTGGGGTCCACAGGCACGCCGAAGGGGTCATGGTAACACACCGCAATCTCATCACTCGCATGGCTTCCTCGCGGGGCTCGCTTTGTAGCCTGGACGAACAATCGCCTCCAGCACTTATCGTACACCCTGACGCCTCCGTCTGCGACGTCTACCTATTGCGGCCCCAGACCGAGAAACGTGTATCCATTGGGATCCCGGGGGAGATTTGCACTGCGGGACCGCAGGCGGCCGGGAGATACTGGGCACAACACGGCCTAACGGCGGCTCAGTTTCCGGCGGACCGGTTCGTCGACGGGGCGCGAATGTATCTTACTGGCGATTGGGGCCGGATGCATGCAGACGGGATGACCGAGTGCCTGGGGCGCATCGATAACGAAGTGAAGCTGCACGGTCTGCGTATGGAGCGGGGGGAGATTGCGTCGGCGGCGAGGACATGTCGCGGGGTGAAGGCCTGTGTGGCGGTGAAGGTGGACAATCAGGGGAGCGAGACCCTGGTGGCGTGTATAGACGCAGTGGTCGAAGACATGAATCTATCAGCTGAAGAAGGGGGACGATAGACGACAGAAATAAATATTGAATGCGCGACTACATCGCCCGACAAGTTCCGGGCTGGCCTATATCCACGTCCAGGCGATGCCTTCGCCTCGCACGGCCAGCGATAAGCTTAGCCGGCGCCAAATCATGGACCACGCGACACGAATCGCAGAGTAGCCCCTTTTTTCAGCAATGTGCAGGAGCGCCAGGAGGCCGAGGACGCCGCCAGGCAGCAATTCGGCGTCGGAAACAAATTGGGACCCGGGCAGCAAATCGACTGCAGAGGCGGGGGAGAGCGGATTCACAAGAAACCGGATAGAGACGATTCCTGTATTCCGGGGGATGATCAGGACGATGGACGCTGTTGCGGAGAGTAGATGAGGAAGAGGAAAGGCAAGACGGAGGGAAGGAGAGAAAGAAAGAGAGTCACGTGGTGTTTGTATGCCTTGATTCCTTGGTGCCTTGATGCCTGAGAAGCATCAGGCACCGCGGTGCATGTGGCTTCTCTTTGGCGTCTCTCTTTCCTCCTGCCTCCTTCCTCTCCCTCCTCGTCCACCGTCAACCATCAACCATTAGACCTGCCATGACTACCTCGTTACGCACAGCACGACTCGTTACAACCAGAATAAACGCATCTGGAGTCTGTCCATTCGAACTGATTACAAGATGCCCCCTCGCATCCCTCCGGCCGAAGCACCCTGGCTACCGAACAGTCGAGGCGGCGCGAGAATCAGATGGCCACCAGTTCTGACTCGCTCGTTCACTTGCCATTGATTGAGTTGCTAGGGCCTGGTGGAAACAGGCTGAGAAACGGGGAGACTGATGCTTAGCTGGCTGCTTTGATCTTTGATTGATAGCATGAGTTAGATATTGTAAGCAGTGGCCTGGTTCCGGGCTTTCGGTGAAAGTGAATTATTACCCGGACGACGCATTGGAAGGCGAGTCGAATGCTCCTCACAGCCTTATGAACGCCGCCTTAGTCCGAACTGCCTCCGAGGAACACCCTTGCCCCAGGCTGTGCAGCGGCTGCTTCACGATCCCTGCGGCGTTTACGCGCAAGGACGGACTCCAAAAAGAAGGTCGTGTCCTAGATATCACGATCATTGCAGGATTGTTTATTGGAGGAGCCATAGGGGGTGCAATCGGTGCTGCGTTGGCCAGTTGGCCAGCAAGAATCACAACGCAGATACCTCGTCGTGCCCTACGAACGCTGCAGAGACAGGGTATCCGCATCCAGGGATGCTTTGATCAAATGATACCAACGGTTGCGTGTATGAGCAGCCCTGCCATTTCGTCCAGCACCGCCACGAAGGAAAGCAGCACCTCACAGGACAGCACCGCCATGTCGATGACTTCTTTTGCCCCCGTCACCTCGGGCACCAGCGGAATCGCGTCTGATCCTTGTCCGCCCATTAATCAAACCGCAATTCCAGTGCCCATGGGATCGCTGTTCTCGGTGCTCTTTAGTGTCGACTGACCCAAGGGAATCAAATCCGTCGAGGGAAGAAGCCAAGATGCAGGATCCGGAATATCGCACGGAATACTCGCTCGAAGACTGCATTGACGCCTGGGTGGATTATAATCGGGGTCGCAACAAGGACACGTGCAAGGCCGTTATGTACTCTGCTAATTTGACCGTCACCTTCCACCGTGGGCAAGGGAGGAATTGCTTCTTGAAGAATCGAATTAGGTCAGATTTTCTGTCGTCAGACACCACCATGTGTGCGGGACACGTTGGGGGTTAGTTACTTGACTGAATGGATAGAACACACGAGCACAAAACCGGCAAGAGAACAAAAAATAAGCACGGTATATTACGATTCGGTCAGATGAGTGTCCATGGTCTCGGTTGACACAATGCCCTGGTCCAGAGAGTGGCGCTCTTCCATTCCATGGGAGGGCCAATCTAAGGACACGGGTAGGTTTCCTTCAAGAATTAGCTTCTCACTGGGCTGGAGCGAGAGCGTGGGGAATCGGATACAGCCAGACAGAGAAAGAGCGTGCCAGTGGATGGTAGAGCCAACGCCAGGCTATTTTGTTCTTCCGATGGCATCGAGACCGTTCGTGCCGTGGATCTTCCAAGAATTATAGTCGCCATTAGTGTCGGGGCTGGCCCTAGTCAAAGTGAGCCTTTCCCACCGCAACCGTTATGACGTGTACGGAGTATTCCACGGCGCAGTACTCCGTATAGTATCTATTTGTAAGAGAGGAAGATCCCTAGCATGAGGCGGAGTACGACTAGATGCCACCTCTGGCCTGTATACATTTACTAATCTATTGACCATCCCAGTTGAACACTTCGGTTATAGCTGGGTGGCCTCAAGGCTATTATTCTATTCAGGCTTGCGCCCAGTCACCCACCGGAGCTTTGGGGTGTATCCGACCTGTTTCATCTCCAGTGCCAGCTCATCCAACCAGGCGAGATATTCCTCGGGACTGCGGGCCACGCCGGGGATGCCACCGGCCGGGATCTTGCGAGCCAGATGGCGAAAGGATTGCGGCAGTAGTTCCGCCGTCCAGACGCGATCTTCCGGCCGGGCACAGGTCGCGCCGTAACCAAGATTGAACGTCTTGACCTGAACGTCTTGAAACCCGAGTGCCGATAGGAGACCTGGGAGTCGCTTCCAGACATGCACGTCCATGCCGGATGAGCCCGTGAACCACTCCTGCGCGCGGGCCAGTTTCTTTTGCTGCACGCACTCGTCCGCATAAGAGCTCAACACCCATTCGGCTTCGACCAACTGCAATAGACCACCGGGCTTCACCACCCCGGCCAGGTGCGCCAGTGCCGGGGCCCATTCGTCGACGCCGAGGCCCCAGACCAACAAGCGCTGATGCACCAAGTCGAAGCTGTTCTGCCAGGTAGACGGAAAAGGCATGCGGACGTCGTGCTGGCATAGCTGAAGACGAACATCGTCACGAAACAGCGACTCGGCGAGGTCAACGCCGTAGAGATCCAGATCGGGTCTATCTGTGCCCGCTAGATCTAACAGCCATTTGCCTAAGGAATCGAATAACATTGTCATTTCGGAGAACGTCAAAACGAATGTTCATCAAACATACCGTCAGCGCAGCCCGAGTCCAAAACCCTGGCACCCACAGGAAGCTCAACCGGAGTCAACTTGCCATCCGTTGCAGCCTTGATGAAATAATGTTGTCGCTCGAGACGAGCAATTTCCTCTTGATGGTGAGGGAGCAAATAAGTGCCCTCCGTGCCGCTGAATTCGCCCCGGCCTGAAGTAGTCATTGCATTGGATTTTGCCAGATAGGGTACCTGCGAGTTTCTTCGGGCAGTTGGCGGGCGATTCACGGATTTCCAAACACGGACTCTGCACAGGCCAAGTGGCCCGTTGGCCCACCATGACACATAGAAATGGCGCTAAGCTGGACTTCATGATTTTCTGTTTTTCTTGAACTCTTCCCTGTTTTCATGTCGTGTGGAAGAAATTGTAGCGCCCCCGGTACCCGATCTTTGAGCCGGTGTCAATACCCGCCAATCGAGAAGGAGGTCTTGCTGTCATGATGATCTCAATGGCTGAGAAAGGTCCTGTCAACCTGCCGATCAGATGCGCCGTCAGGGATCTTACTCGACGAGTCTGCTGCGGGGTTCTGCAGCAAGGTGCAAAAGTACGGCCATGACACATCGCTGGTATTTAAAGGCGACGTTGCTGCATTCGGGGCTTCAGCGAAGCGCACAAATGTCCTTACACCCATCCGGCATGACAGTTACATCTGCAATCGCTCTTGTTCTCGGCGGACTGATCATAGTCCGCCTGCTGAGGAACCGCTGGTGTCTGTCGGGCATCCCCGGCCCTTGGCTGGCGTCCTATACGCGCCTGTGGAAGGTGCACGACGTGTGGCAGGGCCAGCATCATCAGACGACCTTGGAGCTGCATCGCCGCCATGGGCCGTTGGTGCGGATCGGCCCCAAGCATGTCTCTGTCGCCGACCCTAAGGCGATTCCGATCATTTACAACATCGACAAAAGCTTTACCAAGGTAGGACAACCGAGGAAGGTTCTCGTTGCACGCTAATGAAACTCGGTAGACGGCGTTCTATCCCATCCAATCCACCTCGTGGAAGAGGAAGCCACAGATGAACCTCTTCTCTACACGGGATGAGCGCTTCCACCGCGATCAGAAACGCCCCATAGCCAGCGCATTCAGTATGAAGGCGATGCTCGAGATCGAGCCGGCGGTTGACTCATGTACGGAGATATTTCTGGCTCAGATAAACAAGTTTGTCGAGGCGCAACAACCAATGGACCTGGGCATGTGGCTGCAGTATTACGCTTTCGACGTCGTCGGCGAGATGTGCTTCGCGCAAAAGCTCGGATTCCTACAGGAAGGACGGGATGTGGACGGAATGATCGAGGCCATTCGTGGTATCATCCAGTATGCCGCCGTGTGTGGGCAGATCCCAGAAGCCCATCATGTCCTGCTGGGGAACCCGTTGTTTCCGCTTCTCTTGCCCCAGATGGAATTGTGGAACCAGGCGCTTGTGTTCACCTTGAAGGCCATCAACAATCGAAGGTCGCTGCAGCGGGATGGGGAGATAGCACAGACCGACGTGCAGGACGGAGCGACGGATATGATGTCTCGTTGGATGGCGATACATGAGGCAGACCCTACAAAACTCTCGACGAGGGACATGATCGTTCACCTGTCGACCAACGTCGTTGCAGGGTCCGACACAACCGCCATCGCCCTGCGAGCCATTCTATACTACCTCATCCGGCACCCGGATGCCATGGCCAAAACGCAGGCGGAGATCGACCGAGCAGACCAGGCGGGACAGTTGAGCGACTTGATCCAGTACCATGAATCGATCCGCCATCTGCCCTACCTTGGCGCAGTGATGAAAGAGGCGATGCGGCTGCATCCCTCCGTCGGCTTGACGTTGGAGCGCCGCGTCCCCGACCAGGGCGTTACTCTGGCTGGCAAGTTTATCCCCGGAGGAACCACCGTGGGAATCAATCCCTGGGTTGTCCAGCGCGACCCCGTCGCTTTCCCTGAGCCCGATGCCTTTATTCCCGAAAGATGGCTCGACAGTACCCCTGAAAAATTGCGAGAAATGGAGAAAGCCTTCTTCAACTTCGGAGGCGGCTCACGGCCCTGCATTGGGAAGCACATTTCCTTGATGGAGATGCAGAAGATCATCCCTCAGCTATTGAGATCC
Organism: Aspergillus bridgeri; assembly: GCA_027569665.1. Classification (NCBI taxonomy): domain Eukaryota; kingdom Fungi; phylum Ascomycota; class Eurotiomycetes; order Eurotiales; family Aspergillaceae; genus Aspergillus; species Aspergillus bridgeri. The sequence continues at coordinate 113,373 of JAPDKQ010000062.1, read as the reverse complement.
TTTGACATTCATCTGCATGAGGGGAGACCCTGGAAAGTCCACAACGCCTGGTTCACACAGCAAGATGACTTCATCTGCGATTTGGTGCCCCGGCAGCGGCAGATGTGAAAACATATGTGGTTCCGTTTCGATGCACTATCTACAAGTAGGGGAAAATTGGGTAGATTGAATACTAAGAAGCAATTGTTCATGGTTACAACCGGCCATTTACACTTCAGACCCTCCGGTGAAAGTTCAGAAAAGCGGGAACTTCCTGTATTTCTGGTCGGAGACGATCAATATAAAAGGAGTAGCACAGAAGCCTTTCACATCTTCTTTCCTCCTCGATTGACCACCAAAGTTTCAGTAGTTGAAGCACAAATATTCTCTCTGCGGTCCACCAGCTCCCTAGCCCATGCCAGTCATGTTGTCCCACGTCTGGATGGTGTTCGTGGCCATCTATATCAGCACAGACCCATTCGACCGAGAAGTTGACATATATCGCTACGCAATGAAAAGCATGCGGGAGGGGAAGTACTTTCTCAAGATGCCCAGCGCACTCAGCCCTACATCGGGATGGATCTTGGTGAGAGTAGACGTGGATGCCTCCGTCAGACTGAGTGCAGAGGACATATGCTTCCATCAGGCGTACAGTATACTGATGGCCATTGTGTACCCGAGGCATCGACCCGTACGCGCTGCAATGATCAACGGCCACCCGACCTTCGACATGGATGGCAGCAAGATGCGCGAAGGCGACTGGGTAAGCTGGGGAACCGATCTCAAGGCTGGTCACACTGGGGCTGGCATTAACACCCTGGTCAAATGGCCTCCGATTATCGTCCCAAAGACAGCCCGCCCGAATCGTGAAGACGCCATCCTACACTGCATCCACCTAAACGAGGAGAGCATCATCGTAGAACCGAGTCATTAAGAGCCAGGGCCGCAGTACTCCGTAGGCACTGACAGGCTTGCTCCCCTCCTTCGGTGGATGATATAGGCACGTATGAGCAAGTTCGTACATGTGCATACGCCTAGATATAGGTACTGCGCACAGTAGGTCGTAGTATGACGTTCTTTGTATTGTGATGATCTAGTAGTCAAGTACTCAGTGATAGAAAGTTCAGAAAATGGTTGTAAACTCACCCGGACTCTTCCATTATTGTGCGGCACTAGTAAATCAATCACATCCGAATCCTTCTTGTCGCCCCAGCGCATCCCAGGAACCTGCCCTTATCTTGTCAATTCCACCTGTATCCAGCCGTGGATATATCAGTTCTATCTGCGCATTCAGCAGACTTAAGTATCTCCACCAAACGACTCCATGTTTCCTACTTCCTCTTGTAAATGCTGAAGGGGACACTCGCCTGAATACACCGGAAAGGGCTGGCGAGTTTTGTCGCAAACAAAGTCCAAAGCTATTGGTTTATGGCATTGAAGAATGAAATGTCTGGGCAGGGGAGAGTGGCTATCAAAAGTGGTCACCTTTACATATAGCCGGTTCCTTCAGACGGTGGCACATCCCGCCTGTTGTTGCACGGCCTTCTCTTTGTGACCTCCGATCGACCAGGATATAAAACCCCCAGCAGAGTTGGCTAAGATAGTCGATCCTGCAGTATCGTTAATACCGAGAATTCAATTCAGAAGTAGTATTGCGTATTCTCCATAGAATACTGAAATCACTTCACTCCCCGTCATTATGCATCGTTCGTCAAATATCCAGTGGGTATCCATCAACGTGGGCCCGGGGCCATTTCAAACCGAGTACTGGCGATACCGGAAGGCTTACGATAACCATGGCAGTATGCAACTGGAGGAGAAAGACCAGAGTAGTTCGAAACCGGATCGGATCTTCTTCGCGTTGGATTTCCAGACGCAGCCGATACTGAAGTTTGAGCAGTGCCGGAAATACACGGAGATGGTCTTGAAAATGATCCTTTGTCCTTCCGAAAGACCAGGTCCTTGGAAATCTATCAATAGCCACCCAACATTCAACGAGGATGGTACCCGCACGTCAACCGGAGAAACGTGGACCTTCAGCTTTTCCTAGACGCGTCACTAGGCTTTAGTTAGCTACTAGACCGCAACAGACAGGGCAAGCGTATAAAATAGGCCAAGGCCTTATTCAGAGACAATTGACGAATTGGACTTGGTCGTTTCCTGAAGGAGCCAATAGCTTAATCGATTCTCTTGGAAGCGTGCCGGTATTAAACTAATGTCAACTTTTTAACGATATTGGAGTCAAAGAAAAAGCGCTCATTCGGGTATATTATGCCTCTATCGTAAGCATACAAGGCATGCAGACAATACGGAGTCACAGTGCTAGCTAAAGAAAGTAGATCAACGACATTCAAAGTTGATATTACAATATAAAATATTGTCTGAGATATACATATAAGACAGTGCGTAAAAGGTAGGTGAAAATGCTACAAGTTTGCTTGTCAAAGGCCATCAAGTACAACGGTCGACCTTGTACCCCCATGCCGGTGCAAGAAACCAGAATGAAACATTCGTAACCTCGTAGATTATTATGAAAGAGTCAAATTCAACAATAGTTAGTGCACATCTTGCTCTGCCGCTACCCCTGTGGAGTCTCATCATTGAAGTACATCATGACCGCAACCGTGGAAAGGGGGTTTTGGGATGGGATTCGTGAATATCCATTGTTCAATGTCTATTGTACGCAAAATACAAATCTAGTTTCGCCGGAAAAGCATGATCAGAGCGCTTATTCGATCAAATATGATAGTGAATGTATGTACAATTCCCAAGACCCAGTCTTGGGGGGAGTCAGGATCCTATATGGCGGAGTTGTCGCCGCAGGAGAAGGATCCGCGAACCTGGCTCGCGTCGGCGTCGAAGATGTTGATGAGCTCGGTAATAGAGGACCAGAGGCCGCCCGCGTTCATAAACAGCGACTGAATGATCAGCAGACTGTTCAGAATCAAGAGCAGAATCTTCTTCCAATCTTGGAACAGGCAGCCGCGGTTGAGATGGAACCAAAACACCGCGCTCAGCCCAAACGTAAACCAGGCGATGGTCGTAGCGGAGGAGATGGACAGGATGGAGTCGAAAACCGGAATGGCGTTGGAGATGACCCAGACGACGAGCCAGTACAGGGTGCCGCAGGCGATCCAGGTGGACCAGGATTTGAGGCTTCGGTCGGTCACCTGGTGGGTGGCGTTCATCCACTGCATGACGACAACGTAGATGTACTTGATGCCGGTCTGGCCGAACGCCAGGGCCGTGGAGAAGACGGCCGGCAGCACGACGCCGTAGGCCACTTTGGCCGGGATGCGCGGCGCCGAGCCGAGCGCGGGCGAGGTGGTGTAGTCGCCGGACAGACAGAAGATGGCAACGGCGACGATGGTGTAGGTGGTGATGGAGAACACCTCCAGGCAGGCCAGGGCCATGGGGAAGTCGCGGGACGGATTGCGCATTTCGGCCATGTAGCCCACAAAGCTGATATTGCCCGCGTAGGCGTAGCAGATCTTCAGGCAGGCATTCAGACCCTCGCGAAACGTGGGCCGGCCGATGACCTCGATCTTGTTCTCCCAGCCCGGCGGCGCTTTGGCGGGATTGGCGACGCCCAGACTGATCATGACAACCAGGGCTGCACTGAGGATGCTGATGGTGGACGGGATCCCGGTCTTGGACACGAACTTGACCGTCCGCGGCAGGCAGAGCACCCAGCAGGCCACGATGGCGATGGTCAGGAAGCCCACCGTGCAGAAGGCATGGTTGCTGAGGGTGTTGAAGGAGACAGACAGCGTCACGCCTGCCGAGGCGCACGTCATCATGACCTTGATGAGCAGGCCAATGCCGGCCAGAATCTCGAGGTAGGGGCCCCCGACGATGCCGCACATGTCCACCACGTTGACGACCTGGGGGTAGCGCCGATAGAACTGCAGCAGCACGTAGGCCGTGTAGGCGGAGAGCGAGCCCAGGCCGATGATGGCGATGACGCCCGGCACCACGCCCAGCGTCTTCAGGCAGGCCGGCAACGACAGCACGCCGAGACCGACCTGGTTGGTGACGAGGGCAAAGACGGTATCCCAGCGGCCCAGGGTGCGGTAGTCCTGGCCACCCTGGCTGAAGATGTTCTGCGGCGGTTGATCTTCGTCATGTTTGTCTTTCTCGTCGCTGAACACCGTCACGCCCTCTTGCTCGGCCTCAATGGGATCCCGGACCGGGTCCTGCTGCGCTTGGGGGGTCGACATGTACGCAGTATGGATGCGTCCCGGGGGCAGTGTGCGCAGAAAGGCAGAACGACGGGAGCAGACATTTTTTTTTCTTTCTCGAGGACCTTAAATACTAGCTGAATGGAGTGACCGGGCTGTGGGGGGGGGCGCCAACTGATGCACGCAGAGTTTTGTTCCTTTCGTATGGGCGAAACCCACCGCGTTACCTAATGGTTATGCCCGGCGTGGGCCTCGCATGGGTCGGTTTGCCGGCTGGAACTAGAGTTGATAGGCTCGTTTGCGGCCAGCCTTGGCGAGTCGTCCGAATCCTTTCTATTGCATCCCAAATTGCCAACCGTAGGAACGATATTCGTCGTTGGTCTGCGGGGTGCGTGTGCGGGGGGGGGGAGTAGTCAGTAGTCACCGACAGCTACGGTTCTTAGGGTTACGATTTCCCCGTGCTCGTCGGGCATCCAAGCTTTTCGCTGCTGCCGTTGGTCTTGGCAGGTGCTATCCATGGATGTGGGCGTGTTTACATACTTTTATCCTGTGTCCTGTGTAGAGTCTGTCGTGCCTGAGACCAGGAGCCGCAGAAGGATGAAGTATACCGGCATGCCTCCTGATAGGCTCTTCTCTCGTCCCTCGTCCCTCGTCTAGCCCTGCCAGGACCTAACGCCAATGACGAGGCTCGAGTGAGCACTAGAAAGCCCATCTCTTAGTCATCTACGCTTGCTGCTTCCGGGAATTGCACTGCACAGCAGCGGCGCCAAGTAGTGTCGGTCTCGCCATCGCATTCCCCAGGCAGCATCCTGAGCCCGACGTCTACCCCAATCGCCACTGCAGATAATCCGGAGTCTGGGAAAATACCCCAACCTGTGTTTTTCTAGCTCCCCTGCGGCTAAATTCGCATTGGTAGACTGCCGCGACCCATCGATGAAGGAAGAGGCGATCTTCGTCCTTCGGTTGTGTTGGCGAGCCGGCGCTGCTTCTATCCGGCTCCCCCCGTAGTCGTACTCTTCGAACAAGCATCATGCCTCATGGTGATCTAAATCAAAGAAAAATCCCTCATACATTTGGCAGCGTGGCGCAAGTCAGGATCATGCTTTGAAATCAACAACGCGGGGAAACCATTTCGTAATGCTTTCTGACAGTGGGTGTTGGAAATGGACATGACATATTCTGTAGTGATCCGGTGGTTGTTTGCCTTTCATACACAGCACGTCCTTAGCAGCATACCCTCAGGAATATAGATCTCTTGACGCTGGGGGCAAAAGGTGTCGCGGCCTTCTGTTACCCGTTAAGTAGAATAGAAAAATGTTCACGATAAACGAAGACCACGGAGTCGATATTTCTTCTCGCTCGCAATAGATATATAATCGTCTGCTGGGAGAACCTGACTACGTGTGTCAGTTTGAGAAGACCTTAACTCCGTAAGAAGATGGGGATTCCTGTGTGATACTATAAACAATGTATACACTACTCTGCACTGTGCCTGAATGGAAGTCCGGGGGAGAATGCCCGGGTTGCTTCCTAGAGGATCCTTAATAATGCTTGATCCGTGGCGGTGACACACAAAGGGGACAACAGAGAGAGAAAAACAAAAAGGAAAGGAGACAGAAAATTATTCAACGACTACATAATTGGCCGACAGCCTCGATAAGGTGGTCCCCGACCCACAGGCATCGCTGGGCGCAAGATCTGGCCCGAATAATTCCCGGCGTTTCTCGTTACTGTTGGAAGCCTACCTCGGAATGGAGGTCGTTTGCAACGAAATTCCAAGATGGCGACGGAAGATCGATTATAGAACATGAATGGATGTTTATTCCGACGGAACAATGCTCGTAAGACACACCGTTAAACCCCATTGTCTGCGCCAATGCCAGGCGTGGAAGCTTCCATCTTCCTCGGTTCTTTGCGTTGCCCCCCTGCACAACGTCTTATCCATCAAATCCATACGCACCCCAGTTGCTATTGATTTTATGCTGGACCTCTTCAGGGAACGAACCACGGAATGACCCCTGGTTCCAATGCACTTGGTCGTCCTCAAACTCACATGGAAACATGCAGCACCTGACCACCTTCCGATGATACCCGCTGGTGGGCTGAACACCATGCGTGACGTAGGGAATCAAGGGGATATTGCCGTACTGGTCAAAGAAGAACTCGTTGATCCCGGGCTGACAGCGAGTCGCCTCTGCCCAGACCACCTCCTTCAGATCAGTGGGGTCCACGTCATCGCCGACCACGTACGCTTTGGGGATATACCAGCCGGGCTTCGAGCCAAATACCAGGTGGCCAAGCTTCACGCAGAATTCTTTCATATCGGTCTTGCAATCCTTGAGCTCCGACCGATCAAGTTGAAACACAAACCACAGACAGTGTGACTCGAAGAGGTTCCACACCATTTTCACGGGAAGTCCTGCCTGCTGGCATATATGAAGAATTTCGGCGGCCTGCATGATCCCCCACACGGTATGGTTCTCGTCGGTGGCCCTGCCCGCCACCGCAATGGGCACAATCGGATCCTTTCGATACGTGACGGCGTTGATCTTGAACACCGGACACTGCTTTGCTTCTCCGGGGAACACCAGCCCATGATACTCGGCCATAGGACCCTCCAGCGCGGTCTCGGAGATCGAGACAACGCCCTCCATCACCATCTCTGCGTTCGCCGGGACCCACAGGTCATTCGTCTCGCACTGCACCACCTCCAGAGGCCTGCCCGTTATCGCGCTGATGAACTCCGTCTCATTCGTCCACTTGGGAATAGGCATGCCGCTGACCATAATGGCAGCGGGGGGTACGCCGAAGCAGAGCGCCCACGGCATATCCTCTCCCTTGTCCTTCCACATTTGAAAAATGACCCCAATATCCTGCCTCGGGATGACCAGGCCTACGAGCGATCGTTCATCGTGAACCATGTTTCGGGTAATGGACCAGTTCACCCATTGCCCGTCTGGTGTGCGAACGATATGCATCCCGAACGTCTGCAGGTACTTGCCCCCGTCATCTTGATGGACGAGGGGTGCAGGGAGGGCCGTCAGATCAATCTGGTCGCCGAACAGTTTATACTCCTTGACTGGTCCGCTGGAGACCTTCGTGGCGGGCAGAGGTGCTCTCTTTTTCGCGTCATTGATCTTCAGGATGATATCCTTCCCACTCGCAGTTGCTGGAAGCCCCAAGGACCTGGCAACGCGGCCGAGCTTCTGACCTGCCACGCTGCTGAGACCCACGGGGGCACCCAGGATGCGGAACAGACCGGACTCGCCTCTGTCATATCCGGTAAACTTCTCAAACAACGGGGCTTTCTGTTCGGTTTCGTAGACCTTGCGAATGATTGCCCCGACTTCTAGATGAGGATCTACCTCTTTGGTGATGGTAACGAGATCATCGTCGTGTTCAAGGTCCTGGAGGAACTGGCGCAAGCTTTCGGCCGGGGACTTCGAGTATTGGAAGGACGCCATTTTATGGTGTAAAAGGGGTTTAACAATCTCAACAATGGGAGAATAGGTACCTGATTATTATTCCAGTAGTCTCATACCATAAACCTGCATTTATAAACCTCATTTTCCTCCAAAGGCCCCTAAGTAAATCATATATGTATCTCCAATTTGGGGTAGCGCTAGGGCGAGATGACGCAAGGCGAAGCGTACCGAGTTATGATGGTGACCTACCTTGGACGCCTACTGGCTTAAAAAAGGACATCATATGGTAGTAGAAACGTCGCTTAAACCTGTTTTACAAACGGAATATCTTAAATATAGCTAAAACCCCTCGGGCTTATCTTCCGGCTTGCCCGCGGCAAGTAGGCTGGAGAAAGTTGGAGACCTTGTCTCGTCCCTCATCGTTTCTGCTTCACGTTCTTAGGGTGCATGGTATACATCTACATGGCGTACGGTGGCACACCACTCCCATCCTTGGTCTTTAAAACGTCTATCACTCGAAAAAGGTACCCGAAAATGTTGTCATTCGCCAACGAAGGCCCTAATGGGCTGGGAAACACCATGAACAGCAAACAGACCCCACGAAATCAAGCCCCATCTCCTCGCAAGCGGATCATCGTGGCCATGACCGGCGCCACCGGCTCTATCCTGGGCATCAAAACGCTTGTCGCCCTGCGCCACCTCAACGTCGAAACACACCTAATCCTCAGCAAATGGGCCGAAGCCACCCTCAAGTACGAAACGGACTATACCGTGGCCAACGTCCGCGCCCTGGCTGACCACGTGCATAACGTCCACGACATGGCTGCTCCCATTGCCAGCGGGTCATTCCGCGTGGACGGTATGGTCGTCGTGCCCTGCAGCATGAAGACCCTGGCGGCCATCAGCTGCGGGTTCTGCGACGACTTGATTGCGCGCGCCGCGGACGTCGTTCTCAAGGAGAGGCGGAAACTGGTTCTCGCCACACGGGAAACACCACTCAGTACCATTCATCTGCAAAACATGCTGGAGATCTCCCGCGCCGGGGCGGTTGTTTTCCCGCCTGTAATGACGTTCTATACACGGCCGGCCGGGGTTGGGGAGATGGTCGACCACTCAGTTGGGCGAATTTTAGACCAGTTTGGATTGGATACAGGAGAGTTTCAACGGTGGGAGGGGGGGTGGAGCAAGGATTGAGATTTTATGCAAGACATAGAAAACTGGAAGTTCATCCCAGCATGCAGGCCCAACGAATCGAGAAGCAGGTAGGCAATCCTGTCCTGTTAAAAAAAAAGGAAAAGAAAAGAAAAGAAAAAGAAGCCGTATTAGTTGGAAATTTATAATGATATCCACGCAACCAACCATATCGTGCACCCAGCTACGTGGCCCATTGGAGTCAGATCTCCCGCGGAAGGTCCATTCCCTTAATAAAGCGGACTCGATCCACTGCCTACCCACATCATCCCCAATCAAGCCCAGAACCTCCGCTTGTTTGAACTCAAATCGAGCAGATTATTGGTAGCTCTGAGTCCGTTGTCGAGTGCATGCATTGTACAGACTTGCGCTTCGGATTCAAACTGTCGTACCAATCTCAATCTGAGCGCTACTAGCTGCTGCCGAGTCAGTGGGACTTGGAAGCACGAGCTATCGCTCGCAGCTCGAGGAAATAGTTTTCAAGCACGGCTTTCAGCATGGTTTAAGGGCGACAGAGTCAGGCCGGCACTAACCTCTCTGGAATTGTGATGCCTTCTTTTTTTCATTCGATGGGCATGTATAGACATAGGCCGGAACTTACTCGCAGGAAAGAGATGAGACACTGGATTCAGTATCACTGTATCTCGGTGGTGCAGCTCTCTGAAATATGCAGCTGCCCAGTGTGAGTCAGCTGATAGACTAACTACATACAACCTACCTAGTACAGCAGCCATATCGGAGAATTCCAACAGGTAACCCATTGAAAGGTTGGGCTTTTGGTCTAATTGTTCAACCCTTGGGTACCCATCTTAGGGCAAACCCATCTTAGTGCAAACAGGACAAACAGTGGATGTTTATGCAAGATTTCTGCGTATTAAACGGATTTATACACACCAAGGCCCTGATTTATGCAAATTTATACAGAATATGGGTTGGGGAATGGGTTCGAATGTTGGATCCATTGGGCACTGCCAATGTCTAGACCGCATATACATGTATTGGGACAGGCGACATAGGCATAGGGAAGCGTGCCTGCGCACTTGGTCTCACTTCTCCGGCATCGAGTACAGCTAGTGTACACGGTTAGTTTGTCTGCAAAGCTAGACGGTGGCCGGACATGCGCTCTAGCAATGCTCCAGGATATAAATTACTAAATCCACACGGCGCCACTCTCGATCCCAATTTTATCTTATCTTACGACCGGACAGAACACAAACTGCATAACACGGCCGATACTACTATTCTCGGGAATATGCCGGGGAGGAAGTTGGGCTTCTCGCTGGATTTACTGCCGCCGGAGCAGCTCGGCGCTTTTCTTGGGAAAGGATTTCTCCACCAACCGTCAATACTGGCTACATTACTCAGTATGTGTGATCGGCGTCCTAGTTACAGTACTGCGTTAAGCTAACAGACAGCGCCCTTCTGCATCAGCTCAATTCTAGAACGAAGGCTCAATGCTCCTGCGTGCTCCAAGGCCCGTGGCTTCGCAATCAGTTGAGATATCAATGCTGGACAGCAGAAAGTGACATCACCACCCTTAATAATATCACACAGCCTGGCTTTTTCTTCCTGGCATAATTGTCCTCTAGAGGGACAGAATGCAATTAATCCCTAGCAACCCAGGAAGCTAAGCTACGGTGTAGAGAAACACCACCAGAGCTTTGCTAAATTATAGACCCCTAGGCGTGGCCTTGTATTCACTAAAGTATTTTGACCTTTGCTTGAGCGGCAGCTAAACGCTGAGAGTGGACTTCTTGGGAGTAGCTTAGAAAGCTCGAGGTTTGTTTACCATTGTTTCCGATGAATTGATTTCGGCAACGCTCAATTGATATACTATCACCCTCTTCTGCCGTTCCTTGAATGGTCAAAACCACCTGCATTGTAATTGCCTTACTTCCAACAAGTAAAAATGGAATATCTCCAAGGGCTGCTGACTTAATTTTGGCCACGGTGCTTACTCCGCTGCCTGGTTCCCAGAAGTCTGAAATTGCGAGCATAACAGAGCTAGACGCTGATATGTGATGGACCGTGCAAAGGATCCGGTATTTCATAGCCATAGACGCTCCGAGATACGGCAGGCATGGCACTGACCATGGGTACGAAGTACTCCATAGCGGTTGTTTCATAGATGAAACAGTTCGTCCATGAGTTGCCGTTTAGGGACCTAAAGGGCACCCGGAAGTACGCGGCCACACTTTCGATGAGATTACAGGATGCCAGATCAACGCACGAAACAACCCAGAAAGGCGGAGGAGAGTGGCTATGAAGTACCTAGGCCCACCGCTTGGCATCCAGAACGCGGCGTTTCATCAAGGCTTGGCTTCTGTCCCTAAATGCTTGGCCGACGATCTTTCCTTTTGTCGTCAACGTTCCAAAAGACCCTTCCCTTGCTTGAGCGCTGACGGAATAGTCTCATATTCATCCGACTGCCGAAATACTTCCGACCGCCTCTGACGTTCTAACCTCTAAGCCCTTGTAACCCGTGTCCTTGAAGATCAATGCCTTTAATGGTGATAACGGCTTTTCATGCCGGCGTCGGGGAGAGCTTTTGTTTCTCCCGACCTGAATCATGCGACGCCGATCGTCAGCTCTACGTATGATATTGATGAAAGCCTTCTTCTAGACCCAAGACATGGCACATTATTGCATATATAAAGTCGCAAGTGTCCTTCCTCGAGGCTTTCCATTCCACATTCAAGCCTGTTTCTTGTAACCTTATTGTACGACTGGTTCGTCGACCGTTCTTTCTCGTCTTTCGTTGCAATATCTTTGTTGACCAAATCAAATCCGTTCGTTCCTCTCTTTTCATCAAACCTACCCTTATATTTCACAATGAAGTTTGAAATTGCCGCCGTCCTCGCCGCCTCGGCCATGGCTTCTGCTGCCCCTGCCTCTTCCAGCGTGCCTGCTTCTTCCTCTGCCACTCCGGCTCCTACCAGCCCTGCGGTCAGTGGTAGCGTCACCACGAAGCTGCCCGCATCCTCCGGCACCTCTGCGCTCAACGCCGTGAAGACCATCGCCGCTGGTGAATCATTTGACGGTGGCATGGTTCAATACGACCGTGGCGTTTCCTGTACCGGTCAGGAGGAGGGCGGCGACAGCGATGCCGTCTTCGAGATCGAGAACGGTGGAAGCCTCTCCAACGTGATTATCGGCCCCAACCAGATCGAGGGTGTCCACTGCTTCGGGGCCTGCACGTTGACCAACGTCTGGTGGAGCGCCGTCTGCGAGGACGCCTTCACGATCAAGGAGCAGGCTGACGGGGAGACCACTACCATCACCGGCGGCGGTGCGTTCAAGGCCGAGGACAAGGTGCTCCAGCAGAACGGCGGCGGTACCCTCCAGGTGTCTGGTTTCTACGTCGAGGACTTCGGCAAGCTGTACCGCAGCTGTGGTAACTGCGACGACATGCCCACTCGCCACGTCGTGCTGGACAATATTTACGCCGTCGAGGGCAAGCAGATCGCCGGTGGGTTTGGCATCCTGATATCTCAGCCAAGCTCGGGCCACTGACAGTACCTGATAGGAATCAACGCCAACTACCACGACACCGCTACTCTCCGCGGTGTGACCGTGTCCAGCGTCGACGATGTCTGCGTCACCTACGAGGGAAATTCCGATGGCAGCGAGCCCGAGGAGAGCGGCTCTGGTCCGGACGGCACCAACTGCAAGTACTCCAACTCGGATGTTACCCAGGCCTAAGGGTGCTTAGGGGGTTGCCAGATGCATCCTAGAAGAGCCCATGGTCCGAAAGGTGGGATCCCATTGTAACTGTATCGTGTCCGAGTCAATCTCTATGTGTGGATGTGTAATCAGAATCAAATGTGGATTATACTTCGTACATACATAGGCTGCAGGTACTCCGAGTATGTAACGTATTTCTTCAGGTGCCCTTTTTTTTTTTCAAGTAAAAACCCTTCGAAAAATGTAACGTGCACTCCACTATGCCTCCACAACGTCGTGTGTCGTGTACATTGATTGGACCCAGTGCGATGCCCAGTCCGATCGGCCCCGAATGACTCACAACTAATCGGATCGCTCCGGCCAACCGTCTCGGGGATTGTATAAACACGCCTGTCCACAATCCGTTTTCAATATTGCAAGGGCCACTCGCACTCCCAACCCACCAGTCAACAATCCCCCGATTCCTACGACAATGACGAACGCAAGGCCGATTCGTATCCGGCCCGAGACACCAAGCGACGTGCCCATGATCGAGGAAGTCACTGCAACCGCATTTCTGAATGCCGAGCACTCCAATCACAACGAGCAATCCATTATCCGCGGCCTGCGCCAAGCGAACCAGCTATCAATTTCCCTGGTTGCAGAAGACGAAACTACACATACGATCGTGGGCCATGTTGCCGTCTCCCCGGTGGAGATTTCAGATGGCAGTGAGAATTGGTACGGGATAGGGCCGGTCTCTGTCTTACCTCAGCATCAAGCAAATGGCATTGGATCGTCCTTGATAAAACGCGCGTTGGCAGATCTGCAGAGCCGCCAGGCCGCTGGGTGTGTTGTGCTGGGAAGCCCAAAGTATTATGCGCGGTTTGGTTTCAAGGTGGACCCTTCGCTGCGTCTACCAGGCGTGCCACCGGAATTCTTTATGGCTCTGGCGTGGAATAAGTCAACAGCGGTCGGGACCATATCATTCCACAAAGCCTTTGAAGCGTCGGAGCCTTCCAACGCATCTTCATCGTATGACGTTCTTGTCACTGGCTCAGCCGGTCATCTCGGTACGGCTCTGATGCTTAGTCTGCCTTCTCTGGGCTTCAATCCTCTCGGAATTGACATTCTCCCATCTCCAACGACGACTATGGAGGGCTCTGTCTCTGACCGGTCCTTTATTGCCTCCATTTTTGCCAACAACCCTATCAAACACGTTCTTCACGCGGCGACATTGCATAAGCCGCACGTCTGTAGCCATAGCAAGGAGCAGTTTGTCTTGACCAACGTTATCGGCACTCTTACTCTCCTCGAAGAGTCCTCCAAGGTCAAGGGGCAGATCGAAAGCTTTATCTTCTTCAGTACCACTAGCACCTTCGGTATGGCTTTAAGCCCCAAGCCGGGGTCCCCCGCCGCTTGGATCGACGAATCCGTTGTTCCCGTGCCAAAGAATATCTACGGCGTGACAAAGGTCGCGGCCGAGGATATGTGCGCCCTGATACAAAGGCAGAGCGGAATGCCTGTTCTAGTTCTACGAACAAGCCGGTTTTTCCCCGAGGAAGACGATGATGAAGACCGTCGTACGGCAATGAGCGACGATAACTTGAAGGTTTTGGAACTAGCGTACCGCAGATGCGATATTGAAGATATTGTTAGTGCCACGGTCTGCTCAATGAGACAGGCCAAGCGCATTCAGTGGGGAAAGTATATTATAAGTGCTCCGCCGCCTTTCAACAACGATTCCAAGACGCTTGATACTTTGAATCGCAATCCCGAGGAGGTATTAGCGGAGATCTTTCCTGAAATGGATGTAGTTTTTAAGAAGAAAGGATGGAAACATCTCGCGAGGATGGACCGCGTGTATGATTCCAGCAGGGCTGTCAAGGAGCTAGGCTGGGATCCAAAATACACATTTGGAAAGACACTGGAGAGGCTGGCGCGTGGCGAGAACTGGAGTAGTGACTTAACTTCTAGGGTTGGAAGGAAAGGCTATCACGCTGTGAGCACTGGCGTGTATACAAAGAGATAAGAATGTTTATGGTTCGGAGGGTATAGGGAAGGCACATGGGTAATGCCGTACCTCGTTATAATACTAGATCGAAAATGCCGCGAAAAGCTCTCTTAAAGCTAACATATGAACCAAACTACTCGCCAGTGTCGTGTCGACCCGCAAGGCGCTAATCTAGCCTAAGCCAATTCGACCCAAAACTTGAATCGCAAAGTATCCTTATCCTCCCATGACCAGAGATTGTAATACGCTGGGTCCATACCGTTTGCAGAACCCCATGTGCCCCATTCAGTTTTGACCGTGAACTTCAGTCCCGTCTCCTCGCCAATTTCCTCCCACATGCGCGTAAAGCTCTCCGAGTCATGATTGAAGAAGGTATCCAGACGGCCGTTCTTCTCGCTCTCTTTAGTCGGCTTGTAGAGATAGTTGCGAACCTCCTTGGCCTTTGTGCTGCCATGCTGACGTCCAACAATCAGCGATCCCTTCTGCTTCTTAAGAAGCTTAAGCAGGGAGAGAACCGCCTTTTTCTGACCGTCCAAGGTAAAGAGGTGTAGGAAGGATCCAGCATGAATCACCTCGAATTCTCCCGGACGTTCCTTCCACAGCTTGTCATCCTCATCGAAGATGTTGGCGGTGTAGAATGAAGACTTGAGCGTGTCTCGGTCACGGAAGAGGTCATATCCAAGATCGAGGAAGGTCGCGTTCAGCTCCGCGCCACAAATATTCTCAGCAGGTGCCCCATCAGTGATAAGTGCACGAATGTCATGTCCAAAACAGCAACCAAAGTCTAGCAGGTGCTGACCGCTTTTGAGGCGTTCGAGGATATCGGCATACCGGGGCGAGTCAGGAAGGGAGAAATCGAGGAACCGGAACAGACCGATGCACGGATATGGGGATGATGCCCACGCTTTTTCGCGCTAAGAACAATTAGTCGAGTTCAGCCTTCGTAACAATATCACATACAATCTTCATAATATGTGCCTCCACTTCGTCTTCTTTCAAGCCAGCATAATCCTGCAAGACCCGCTGAGCCAATGGGGGGACTCGTTCGAGGGTGTCAAGATACCAGGGGATCCCGCCCTTCGGGTTTCCCATGTTCGATTGATCGCTCGTAATGAAGGGGGCCATGGTTAATAGCAACGAAGACGATTGTTCGAGTGTCCGTTTTCCTGTAGCAAGAATGATTGATGCGCTTTGAACACTTCCTTCGTGATCCTGAGCCTTTTTATACCTTGACCGCCACGGGTTATGGGACTGAGGCCAGCTATACATCGTGGTCCCAATTAATATAACTCAGTTTTCGCTTCTAATGAGAATACCAAATTGAGGTATAGTTCAATGCAACGGTTTCATCGGTAAAGCTAGACCCATCGGCTAGTGCCGCCCTACGCTGTGTTATCTTATCTGATCAACTGCTTGATTGGGGCTAAGACCAGCTGCAGAACGTCACAACAACTCCACAAGGATCTTGGCTTTACGTGAAAGCAATCCTCACTGCCAGAGCTGATGCCGATCAGTATGATCAGTCCATCCGGCTCCTTCCAGTCCGTTTGTTTTGGTCGATTAATCTGCGGGATTCAGACTCGGCTAGAATCTTTCACATGTTAAACAGGCTGCTGGTAGGATATGGGCTGGGCAGCATTCTTGACAAAAAAGCCGGCCCGAGTATCTTAATCCTTATGTTTCCATGAGCTTCATATGGTATTTGCACATGAACAACCCTGTTGGAGATTGACGCTGTTCAGAATAACCAAAACCTCTCATCCCAACATGTCATTTGGCCAACGAATATTCAGTCGAGGGCACGCTACCCGGGACAACACCTGCCAGTCATACGACGGTTCGGGGACCGATATTGACCCCTTTCTGGTGAAATGGGTAGCAAACGATCCTACCGATCCCCAATCCTTGTCAAAAACAAGAAAGTGGGCCATTACCCTTCTTCTTTCCCTATCTACCCTATCGGTCGCGTTAGCATCTTCAGCATACACGAGCGCTGTGCCACATTTGATCGAGGAATATGACGTCTCAGCTCCTACAGCCTACCTGGGTGTCTCACTTTTCGTCGTCTGCTTTGCAGTTGGGCCACTCGTTTGGGCTTCCTTATGCGAGATTATAGGTCGGCAAATTGTCTTCATCACAACATTCGCAGCATTTACTGGTTTCAATGTTGGAGCGGCATGCTCTAAGAACATACAGTCCCTTCTCGTGTGCCGGTTCTTTGCAGGGGCGTTTGGGTCGTCATCCCTAGTCAATACCGGTGGCGTGCTAGCCGATATTTTCTCCCTAAAAGAGAGAGGCCCGGCAATGAGTATTTTCACGGCAAGCCTATTCTTCGGTCCCACGCTGGGTCCGATTATTGGAAGCTTTATCGAACAAAGCCAAGGCTGGAGATGGATAGAGGGGTTTCTTGCAATTATGTCCGGTGTTCTTTGGATTGCAGGAAGTCTGATAATCCCTGAGACATATTCCCCCGTTCTTCTGCAACGGCGAGCACAGGCTCTCTCTAGACTCACGGGCAAAGTGTACCGAAGCAAGGCACAAGAACACCGAAAGTCACATTCCGCAATTATCAAAGCTGCTCTGATCAGACCATGGTGTCTTCTATTCCTCGAACCGGTCGTCATCCTAGTTTCCACCTACCTGGCGATTGTGTATGGTATCCTGTACTTGCTCTTCGCCGCGTTTCCTGTCGTCTACCGTGAGCAGCGGGGGTGGAAAGCCAGCACCGCATCTCTACCGTTCTTGGCCGTTTTAGTGGGAATGTCTTTGGGAGTTGCTTATTGCATGATCTATGACCACCAACCCCCCGGCCGTGGCGAGGGCCGTACGGGAAACACCAACGCAACCACAAGAAGACTACAGCCAGCAACAGTAGGTGCAATAGCCATTCCAATAGGACTGTTCACGTTCGCCTGGACAAATCATCCACATATCCACTTTGTTGTCAGTTGTGTTGGGTCGGCCGTCTTTGGACTCGGTTTGGTCAATATCTTCATCAGCATGAGCAACTACCTTGTGGACACATACTCAATCTTCGCAGCCTCCAGCCTAGCTGCTAGTTCAGTCTTACGATCTGTATTGGGTGCCGTATTCCCTTTATTCACGCCTGCAATGTACCAAACTCTAGGAATACATTGGGCATCATCTATTCCTGCATTTCTCTCCTTAGCATGTGTCCCCATTCCCTTCTGTCTTTGGCGATATCATGCTTGGCTTGGCTCAAAGTCCAGGTATATTACCAAGTCTCATGAGATTACTGCAAATCTGCGAGGCTAGAAGCTCGGTTATGTATGACTTTGTTTCCTATCCAAGATGTATCTAGCTCGGAGTGTAAGGGGCATACTGCAATGCGGGGGGGCTCCCTTAGGTGGAAGTGCCGAAAGCGCGGTTTGTCTGCAGTATGGCGCTATGGGATCTAGGGGGTCTGGTACAAGAGGTCAAGGGGACTGTATGGATATGGATTGAATAGAACCAATCGCTTGCCTCCACAATCGATGGAGGATCTCGATCCTAAATACATTGAGTGAAGTTCCTGCCTGCCTGTGGCCAGCTCAGCTGGCGGTCCGAGATCGCTGGCTGACGTCAGTGCCGGTGAGTCGGCGACAAGTTACATACTTACTTTCGTCTAATCCGTAAACAAACTCCCTGGCCTCCCCCACACGCCTAGATGGTTCCTGTGGCGGCTCTGCACTGACGTTCTTGTTTTACTCCTGCACATCAAGTGTTTCAATCCTTCCACCCTGCATCTGAGCGAACCCTGTTCATTATCCCGAATCTCTCCAGCAATCCTTAATGGAGATTCCCAATTTTAAAATTATAATGATAACTCCCGATTCGTATCTAATCTTTTCTCTAGCCAAATACCCCCAGAAGTTCACACCTGGACCCGATTTCTCCAGATCTCCAGTCACCATCTCATCTATCAGGACTCAGAGCCATTCACCATCTACTCCAGGTCGGATTACACGTCAAATGAAGATTATTCTTAACCTGCTTCTATTCTTGGCCTTCGCCGGCCTAGAATATGTATATGCAGGTCACTCTCTCTGGGAGTCCTCGCTCAAAGCCAAGCATGCCCTTCCGATTAATATTGGAGATATAGTCACCACCTGGCCTGCAAATAGAGTCCGATATGCCTATGAGAATGACGCAGTAGAATACGAACTTGCAGACTCTT
Source organism: Aspergillus bridgeri (assembly GCA_027569665.1). Lineage (NCBI taxonomy): Eukaryota > Fungi > Ascomycota > Eurotiomycetes > Eurotiales > Aspergillaceae > Aspergillus > Aspergillus bridgeri. The sequence goes on along the minus strand of JAPDKQ010000062.1, from coordinate 94,743 downwards.
TTCGAAACGGGGTTAATTTGTGGGCTATGGCCGGACTGCCTGATATATTTAAATTTGTCCATATCTCCCGGGCGGAATGTTTCCGAAATCGCCGCGAATGTTTAATTATGGGCAAGACTGAAGAAATGGAGCTAACTACGATTGTCGGTAAATATATTGGGCCAGCTACAGATGTTCCTCTAGGCTCTTTTGCTTATTTTGATATACGCACTGATACGACTCAAAACCGGCGACACAGCGTGAGGAAATCTGCCCATCAGATTGGACATATTCTAGGTCTATACCACGAGCATCAGAATCCTTATATCTGGAGTCAACAATGGGGTGGCTTTGCACCTATTTCTCTTTTGCATCTAAATTGCGAAAGACTTATTGGATATGACGAAGCAATTGAGGGTCTTACGGACGGTGAGATTTTCGGGGAATTTGGAATCTGCACGAACCGATTGGCAGCGAGAACGCATATGTTTCAAGCAGCCGTCCACATGCTTCCAATGCCTGAATTAGCCTATCTACCTCATTCACCTATACCTACTTGGACCGACGTGGACTGGAAATCTATCATGATGTACGGTACTATCACGTCCGCTAAGTTATCAAACGCAAAACGCAAGCTTTGGGCTCTGACCAGGTGGGATTCCATGAACCGCTTGCCACGAGAGTATCCCCCTTTCATTAAGGATAATCATGCTCCGAGCCAGGGGGATGTTCAAGCACTAGTCCAGCTCTATGAAGCTGTGGATACCCGTTTTGACCATCATTATTTTCACGATCCTCACAGTCCATTCTTCCCTCAGTTCGATCAAATGCGGAATTTTGATGCGTGCAATAGGGATGTTCGCTAATACCCGGGTATGAGATTTCTACACGCACCCCCTAACTTCTGTATTTCTAGGATTTAGAAAATGAAAAGATATTTCCTAGAGAGCTTACTTTCTAAATTGTATTATTATATATTTTGGGAGGCCTTATTTTCGTCCGGGATAGAGGGGAAGGGCTTTCGAAAGAGACGCACCGAGCCTGCGGTCCCCGATACATCGGTGGCGTTCGTTTGCTGGGTCAGGGCGAACTCGCGGATCGTCGGGGCGAGGACGCAACAGAAGTAGTTCAGGTCATTAGATTAAGAAGGAACAAGGCGAGTAAAGAGATCGGAGGCTGGTGGAGCAACGTGAGTACTAGGGCAAGGTCCTCATAGAACCTGATACAGCAAGATCCGAAAGACCAAATCATCTTTCCGGGTCAGAATCTCCCTTATCCATCACAGCGGTACAGATAAGCAAAGACGCCCGTTGCTGTCGATATAACGTGTCTTGAATGAGCTCAGCTACTTGTTGCGGCGGAATGGACGCGCAACAGGGGCTCGCCTCGGAGAAAAGCTTGGCGATCCTATTAGCCCATGGTCCGTCCAGAAAGTTGAACAGCGTCACTTCTGACGCTTTAAAGTCGGGGAAAGACTCCTTCAGAACCTTCTTGTAGTCTTTCAATCGATACTTTTGGCCAAGGCGAATTGATTGGCGACATTTATCCGACATTGGAGTTTGTGTAGAGATCAAACGACTGAGCCCGTCTCCTTCTACACAGCAGGTATGGCCCATGCCTAGGGCGTTAAAGGTGAGCTGCTGTACTATGGTGCGCTCGGCGTCTGGATCATTGGTGTGCCAAGCACTTATGAATTCCAGAACTTTCCGAAACCAGGGTTGGGAGTCGCAGGTCACGGGGAATGCAGAGAGTAGATACCGTATTGCTATCGATAGCGTGGTGAAGCCACGATTAGATCCGGTGCAGGTGCAAATACACTTGTAATGGCCAGATGGTATGAGGAAGATTCGTGTCCCTGACCCCCGGATGGAGCGCTTCCAGTATTCACAGACTGTCTGCAAACCGGGACGGCTCAACTGTCCCTTGGCATGCAGTTGTATACGTTCGAGTAATTCTTCGAGTATTTTCATTGTAAGCAGATGGGCCGTTTTGATTTGTGTTCCCGGAAGTTCTCGAAATGGATCGGCCTTATGTCCTACGAGCCAGTCTAGACACTCCAATCCCTCTTTGAAATCAGGTCCTAAAGGTCTCGTCATCAAAGGGGTTGCCTCCTTGCGGTTCACAGGTTCGACGTTTTGGAACCCCGCCTTAAAGAGTCGGTCCATAATCTCGCGTTCATAAACCGAACTGTAGATCGATTCGTGATCTTGGATAGCAACCAATAATGAGGGAGGCGGGGGAGCCCCGCTGGCTGAAAGTTTACGAACAACGACGGAGGCCTCGGAGTCGAGGATTGAGATGTCTCCTGCAGCTGGGAGCTCATCGGGAGATAGGTTCTCCTTGGCAAAGGTCCACAAGTCTCGCCGCCGTGATGCCAGCTGGTTGATGGTGAGGCGTTGGAGGTTCTTCTGGAAGGGTGAAAAGGTGGTTTGGTTGATATCATGGATATCAAACAGGCACCCTCGTGAAAGGAGCAGGCGCGCGCACTGAATGTCAGCTGCGGAGACCGAACGCCCAATGTGGAAGCTCTGGACTGGGCATGCGTTGTATTCAAGAAGGATCTGTACTCCTTTTGGCCATCCGAAAGCAAGTTGGAGTGGGGAGCACTTTCCCAGAGGTTGATTGGCCAAGGCTCGGTCCTTTTCCAGTACAGCACGCAACTGTCCTTCCGATTCGCGTATGATGATCTTGGCGATGCCAGGGATGTTGAGGACTATGGAAGGAGTCAGCTATCCTGAAGGCGGAAAGGCTTCGTGCGTGTAGATGAGATGCGTACCTTTACCGAGTTTTGATAGAAGTAATTTTAAATTTTTCCGTAAGAACGGGCTCTTAGGCGGGCGTGTAATTGATACGCGTGCGCCAAGTTTCTTGATCCACGGCAGGTCTTCGCCTCTCAGAGGAACCACATGGCACAGAATATAGAAACCTTCGCCGGCGATAGTGGGATGGATGGGCCCGGGACTTTCTTGCAGCACATACCGCATCAAGGACGAGAGAGGCTGGATGCGTACCAGACCGGGCACGGCGTCCGGCCCTGGGAAGCATATTTTCTGCGAGAAGTCAGAACCAAGCCGTGATAAGCAAGGTAAGAGAAGGCATACTTGTAGTATGGGAGTGCCATTCACCGTATCCCGAGGAACGAGAATTCTTTCCAATATCAAACACCGCAGCTTTGCAAATGCCCCGTCCACTTTTCCCGCGTCAAATATGTGAGCTTTCAAGATTGTGGTGAACAGCCGGATCCTCTGGTCATTGCGGTGGAAATACTGCTGGAGCAATGGAGGGGCCAGAGACCACCCGCCAGCCCCCGATTTCTGACGGAAGAAGCAGTGTATGATGCGATGCAGGAGACGCTGGTGGCAACGGTAGAGGGTCGGTTCTTTCCGATCCAGGGCACGATCGCCGGAGGAGTCTGATCCAACCAGGGTATTCCTGTTGTCCAGGATTCCAGAGTCAGTCATGCGGCAACGCAGAGAGAGCTGAACTGAAAGATCTATCAAACATACTCCTCAGAATAAGGTATATCATCCTGGACGCTGGGTGGAAATGCTGGTGTCATGGGTCTCGTACGGGATAATTGTTCACAAGTATCCCGCAGCGAGCTTGGGGGGAAGATTAGACTCCCATCCATCGGATAAACCCCACCGCGTATATATTGGACCAGGCGTATTGTGTACCTATGAGAATTATGGTTAGCGAAAGTCGCTTCAAGCGAACAAAAGCCCTGTACTTGGACTCAATTTCTAGTAGACCCATCCTGATGGTTTTCACCTCCTTCACCATTCGGGCAATCCCTGCCGTGTGGAAAGGATACGCGGCTCTTTTGGCCTGCGCCTTCACATTCGAAAAGAGTCCGTCAGGCTGTCCTGGTTTTCGCTTCTTTATGTCCTCTTCCAGCCTTTGAAAAGTTACCGTAAGCTGCTCGACTCGGGATTCCGTGAGACTGGCCAGGAACCCATCCTTTCTCCCCAGTGGTCTTGGCATAGGTTAGGTATGGGACAGTTGGAAATGTGTACGGAGTAGGTCAAAGATTTAGTGAAGTCTAATTAGTTGGCGAAGATGGAGATAAAGTCTATTTTACCTATACCTAATAGTGATGTATTCCCTGTTTTTAAATTCACAGTCCCGGAACGGTAACAGTAACGCCTTCTGGGTATCGGAACTGCATTTCGCTAACTCCAGATGCATTGGTGTAGTAGCTTACTTGGATAGAGCTAGTGCGTCCAGTGTAGAGTCCCTGTCGAATTTCCCTCATTTCTCGATCCTCTGCATTACTTTTAGGGTACGCTAAATATTGCGCGTCCACGTCTTCCGCTCTCCACTGGCGGGGCTCTATTTCCGTAGTCAGTTCCGTCATATCTTGAAATACAGGGTGTCTGCTAGCATCAATCCATTTAAGGTGGTGTGTTACTGGGAAAATTCTATTGGGCACGTCCCAGCAGAACGAAACCATACCGCAATGGTCCCGCGATGTCCATGGTGATGGCCTGGAGTCGATAGCGTAGTACATACAGTTTCCAAGGATATCCGTGATAGTCTTGGCGGGAAGCCGTTTCTTGTCGACAGCCATCTTAAACAAGATGTGCTGGTGCAGTTGAATGTCTTTGACGTAGGAATCCTCCGGCGGAAGATCCGATATATCCCTATCTGGTAACTGGCCGTTTTTCCTTCTTACCCACTTTATGCCAGCCCGGAGATCAGCGCCTTTGACCTTCCTCAGCCTCAGGCAGGGACTCAGGCACTCAGGCAGGAAGACAGTAAACAGTAAGGCAGCAATCCTGCCAAATCGCCAATAATACTGGGCTGTTCCCCCGCCCGTGGAGATAGTGGCAGGTAGAGGGCAAGTGGGCAAGTATGTAACTAAGCTGGCGGGTGCTGACGAAGTACCGTAGGTTTGGTACCTACTCCGTACCACGGTACCGTCCCGGGTTACCTTATTCTTATTTCAGACCAGGTACCCTGGTTATCAATGTACACAGGCAGATACAAGTATGGAGGCCAAGGAGGATGTGGGTTTAGCGAAATCGGACATGGGGAAGAATATAGAAAAAACAATCTCTGGTACAACCCCGAAAACAGTCTAGAAGCAGTCTGGAAATGATGTGAAGACATCTATGAAGACGAAAAAGGATCAAACACCCATCAGGGCAAAAATGGTGGCCATCTTAATTCATAAGCATAGATGGTAGCCGCTTTGTCGATCGTTAGGTAGGCATAGCTAGCGACGTATCGTTGAGAAATGTAGATGAAGCTGTATTCGGTGGAGGCGACAGGAAGAAGGAACTGATATGGTTAGATCATAAGTCAAGTGCCCGGTCCTCTCCCCCCGCTTCGCCTTGGGCCCTCATCTTCTTTTCCTGGACATGTTGCTGGTGAGCAAGCTTGCCGTTGATTTTCTCGATTGCTTGCTTTTTACAAGCTTCGAGCTCATTGTCGCTGCGACTAATAGAAAGTTCAACGTCAAAAATATATTTGAACGAGGTATGGGCGGGCTTTTCATAATAATATTCAACATTGTACGAGTGAAGCTGGTCAATAATAAAGGAGAGGAGGGTGACAGGGTCATCCCCAACCTCGTAAAAAGTAGAATCTATCTCTACCGATATATAGAGGATCTGGTACCGGTAATCGGCCATGTTGTTAAAGAACTGTGTATATAATAGAGACCCAGGAGATTCTTTGTGACGATGAAAAGATGGATTTGTTCTTGGTCGAACAGAATGCCGGACACTAGGGAAGGGGGGCTTCTAGGCCTATTTATGCCCAGGAAGTTCCCAGTATCTTCCTCAAGCCCCTGGGGCGGTGAAAACTTTTCTTCTTTTTTGGGTGGGGGGTTGATTGTAAAACGGCAATAGATATTCTAAGGTGGGTGGTGAGTTATGCCGCACAGGAAGACAGCGAGAGTTTCTGGTTGAGATGATCGAACAACCAATGATATTTATGCCTATTGGCTGCCTATTCTTTTTGTAGATAGACAGAAAAAGATGGGGAGCCTTGGGCTTTTGCTCCGGAACGATGCCTTGTTTTGGACACGCGGTTCAAGAGAACCATGGTTCACACCCAGCCTTACCGGTTATGTCGTGGTCGGTTCTGATTTCCACCCTTCGTAATTTTGAGGAGGTACCTGCTCGTGATCAAGCCATTTAAAGATGGGTTTCATTGCCATCCCCTGACATGTGGCTTGCGGGTCATCGATATCAGTGATATACATACACCTATATACGATATTCCCTGAGTTGTTATTTGGGTTTCGAAGTTGAAGATGGAATTGTCGGTTTCAAGCTCTTAATATTGAGGAGTACTCTTGTTTTGTTCTGGTACTCTACCGTCTCCTTGATATTTTACGCGGAAACCTATTATCTGACCCTTTGATATGGGATCTGTTAGTTACTGTGATCTCTGATAAATCAGATAGTGCAATAGAACGGTTAGGAATTACCTATATAGCCATATTTCTGGCTTCTGTGACTGTATTGTGTAGTTTGCTATCTTTGCAGGTTGTTGTAAACTCGGACAAACCAGGGAGTAAACTTCTCCCGCCCATAAATGGTTAAGCATCCATAATTCTGAAGGAGTTTGTTCACACCCTGGACCCACAGTCACCATCAATGATCAGGCTGCTCGAGTCCAGTGTGAACCAGGCTGTTGTTGGTCCAGCCAAGATAGACGAGGAATGTTGTCCTTTTATATAGACGAGATAGGCAAACAGTGCAAACACCATGGACATTTCCTGATGGTGGCAGATCACCTGGCAGATAGGCAGGGGGTTTCCAATACTTCTACGGGTTCACAACTGCTCAACCTTAATTAGGGGCAATTGTCAGCATCACATGGACATGTCATCTTGCGAAATCGGGGTTTCCCGAAAGATCCCCGGGGGGTGCTGCAGCTTCTTTATCTTCTTTCCGCAAAAGGTGCATCTTGGCATCAATACCCATAGTGTAAGAAGATGGTATTCTCCATATATACAGAATCAATGGTGGGTATTGGATATCAACAGACAGGGTGAATCTATTTTTCGCAAACGGTGAAAAGTTCAAGCGTTGTACCAACAACGTAGGCTCCCTACGAGGCTTGAGGACCAACCCAGACAGACCACGGCGTGGTCAATCAAGAGTTATCAGCGCAAGAGAAGCTTGCACCGTCGGAATCATTATGCATCATGGTACCGGAGCTATAAAGCCCAAGACCGCACTTCTCAAGTCAGCAGAGTCGAACGAAACAATCTGGGATCTACTTACCAAGACCACGCCCAGAACCAGCGTCAGGAGATTCACGCAAGTCAAGAGGATTTTCCGCGGTGACGAGAGCCACTGACCCTTGTTCATGACCAGCCAGAAAATCGCGGGCAATGCGAAGGAGAACCAGCTCGCGAACAACGAAACCTGTACAGTGGTCAGCCACCAGCCATTGATATCGACGGATTTGACCTACAATGAGGCTGAGCAGGGTGTTGAACACCGGAATGGACATGCTGATGACCCACGCCACAATCCACAGGGAGATGACAATTCCAATCCATGAGCCGACGGCTAGTAGATCCTTTGTCTGCATGCGGGTGGTTCCGGCGAAGAGCCGGATGTAGATCGATTTACAGGCAATGTGGCTGATGATGACCCCGGCAATGACGATCTAGGAGGCTTGGCTTAGCTCAATTCTACTGTCAGTCTCGAAACGTACCGTCGGTAGAGCCACGCCGTAAGCGATCTTTGAGATCAAGGGACCTGCAGAGCCCAGAGCCGGAGACGCCACGTCGTCGCCGACGAATCGATATATGACCACGGCAGCGACGAGGTAGATCGACATGTCGATGGTTTGCAGTACGGCCAGGGATTTGGGAAAGTCCCGCGGCTCTTTGAGTTCCGAGATCATAGTGAAAAAGCTATTATGGGTTGCTGCAGGGCATCAGATTGGGATCTTGCCAGGATCGGAGGTACTCACAGAACGCGAAGACAATGTTAGATGCCGAGGTGAATCCCGTAACTAGGTCGGTTTTCACTGTCGCCCGGACCGGTGCTGGCTCATTCTGAACGCCAACTGCAATCATGACTATCAAAAGCGCGCTCATGATACTCGTAAATGCTGGCAGGAGGATGTCAATACCGTTCAGGAGTCTCGCTGAAGCCAGTGATGGAACAGCTACTCACATATCGCCGACAGCCACGTCATCCCACTCAGTGTTCTTGGGATTGCGAGAAAGAAAGAGACAAATAGTCCCACTACACCAAAGACAATCGAACAGGTGGCATGGCCGGTGATGGTGTTCATGGCGACCGTGAACGTCAACACATGGCTGGCCATAAGAAAGACCAGATACAAGATGTTACTTGCGAAGAGCAGCTCGCGACCGAAGCGGCCCATCAAAATCTCGCCGACGTCCGCAGCGCTGGCGATATGGGGATATCGCCACTTGATCTGTCCGATCACGTATCCAGTGTACGTTGCCAGAGCGCCCAGCGAGATGAGGATAATCAGCGACGGGACCAGTCCCAGACTTGCGACTGACGCCGGAAGAGCGAGAACCCCGAGCGAAACGGTCTCAGCAACCATGAGGAGTCCGCATTGCCTTAGCAGACACAGTTATTAATGACAGGAGTTGAGCGAGAGCAGGAGCAGGGGTGACGCCATACCACCATTTCAAGACCTTATACTTGACCTCGGCATGCTCCTCGTCCCCGAAGACATCTTGAGGCGGAGCGTGATCAACCTTCTGGTCATCCTCGTCAACCTTCCGGTCGTCGTCCCCAGCGGTGGAAGGCAGATGCATTGCCTGATGCTTATCCACTCCCCTAACGGCGTCAGTGTCGGCCGTTCCAGAAGCCATGTTCGGGGACGTTGATCATGGTTAAACCGACGTGGCAGGAACTTCCGCAGAGCCAGCATGCCCTGGAGCCAAGGGTTTGCGAACCCCAAGGGCAGGTGGGGTTGAAACGTAAGGGATGAAGAAATTTCCAGCCAACAGGAAGTTCTGGAAGCAGGCTGGCAGGTGAAAAAGTGGATATGTCCCCATCGTGGAATTCCCATCAGCTAATGGGGTTGCATTCACCCACAGATGCCATCCTTCTGCCAGGACTCAGAACGGTCGATGGAAGGCCAGGAACATAAGCAATTAAGCATAATTCTACGGACGCCGTGGGTAACCTTGATTAGATATAGCCCGCCTGCCATATGCTGTACACCGGCAGCATCTCGGGGTGCAAAACGGTCGTGTGGAGGATTTGCCTTGGGCTTGCGATGTGGGTCGCAAGTCGTCGTTTAATTGGATCAAAAGTTAGAAAAAGTTAAACGATCGCTTCTGCACGAGGAGGAAGGAATGAAAACATCTTCGGCTACCTGGTGCTCTGCATAGGAGTTTCGACTTTTACTCGGTAACGTCGTTCATGCAGGATACCGCAACCTGACTGCCCAACCGTTTGTCAGAGGCACAGTCCTGGCATGAAGGAAAGGATCATAGCTCAGACGATCAATTCAATATAATCGTTGGACAGAGACATACTTACAGTTACTTGGCATCAAAGGAGTGAACGGGGAATTAGTCACAGTCTCACGCCGGGCCCGATTCTATTACATGAGCCCTGCTTTCTACTCAACCTCTCCTATCGCTGGTTATTTGAGTGTATTTCATTTTGTGTGCCACTTGATTCGATCTTGCCGCCTTCAATGCGAAACTTTCTGGGATGCTTCCGGGGATTTGGGCACGATCATGATCCTTTGTATGCGGTCACACATATACTCTGCAAGGCCGCCTATCTAAGCCATTTTGTCAAATCCCTTTACTGTACGGAAAATGCATAGGGCGAAAGGTCTACTCCGTACAATCTTAATCTCATCCTTCTAGGTATTCGGATATGCATAAAAACTTGCATCCGTTGGGGCCCAGCGGCAGAATAGATGGGGCGGTCAACCTCCAGGCCAATCAGAACGCAGGGAATAGCTTATAGGGCATGACTAATAAAATGCATAAATTATGCCCAGTGCCTCATATCTCATATACATCGTTGATTCACAGAGAGACTTGGTACCGGCGCACCCCTTCCCCCCCTTTATTATAATCTTAATCCGGCAGGTTGTATCCGCACTCTGCATGCTGCATGCAGTAACACGTCAAAGAGGGTCTTCTTTGTTGCCTGTCCGGGGCGTTCCTTTAGTTCCAGGTTGCGGGGTATACACCTAGTATATTATCGACCAGGCCTCCTTCCTCTCTTTACTTGCATGTGGTATGCAAGGATACCCAGAAGGATACCTAACCCCCCATGTGGTATAATTAAGGAACTCCTCCGGGATATATTGTGGGAAGTCCTACAGAGTGCCAGAAGAGCCAGTCTACTCGAGCACAATTGTACAGACACTATTCTATGGCCACCTGAGGTCAATCTATCTAAATTATTTAACTGCCGCTGTAGGTATCCGTTAGGAATTGAATCCCTGGCCAGTATTTTAACAGCATCTGAGCAAAATTCCCGTACAACAAAAGCAATATACCAAGATGAGCAACTGCATCAAAGTCTCCGTCAAGGCCGCAGGCCCAATTCTCCAAGTCGTGACCTGCAACACACACGACCCAAACGTCCGACTTGAAACTCCCAGTAACGGAGATCTCGAGGAGTCTATACATATCCCCCACATCTTCAATCTCATAGAACTTTCAGACGCAGGCAGCGACCCCGCCGCCACGGGCGGAAAGCTGTTTGTCTTACAGTCAGAGTTGACCAAGGCGTATTTAGGCCTTACCCTCAACCGCCAACTCCTCACACGTACCACCCAGTTTCTGCCCCCTGATTCTTTCCGTTTCCGCTTCCAGTCGGACAGCGGATACGGCTATCTAGATGTCGGTGTGCCTGCCCACATCGTCGCCGCAGACGGCGAACCGGTCAACGATCCGAACAGCCCTAACAGGACACTGCTCTTGTTCGTGCAATCCCTGCAGCTCAAGGCCCAGCCTTACTCCATCGAGGACTCGTGGAAACAGCAGTCGTCCGTGGTTAGCGCATCGGAGATATAGGCGTGGACGACGATGCGCCCATCTATGATGATGACTCGCCAGAGGTAAAGCTCCTTGGAAAGGGCGGGGGCACGAACCTGGACAACTCGCGCGAGCTCTCCATGGTGGCGGAATTGAGGAAGACGGGAGAGCTGGAGGACGCGATCGATGTGCTCTCGGAGGAGAAATACGACGGTAAGATGCCTCCCGCTTCTACATTTCCTTCACACCGGAGAGACAGAGATACCCAATCTGACACAAAGGTCTTTCGAAGACGCCCCCAATGCTCCCGTGGATCCGCGAAATGTGGTGAAAGCATCCAAGGTGTTGTGTATCATGGACCTATGCATGTACATGAGGTGCGTCCGTATCCCGATCTATTCTCGATATGAAAAAGGCGGCGATAGAAATTGGATATAGCCAGCTAATGCATTGAGACTGCAGAGACTATGAGCGCGAAGAAGAAATCCACTCGGAACTGCAGCCGTATGCAAATACGATCCGAAAAGACCTCGAAGAAAAGCAGCCTGTCAGTAGTGACACCTTGGACGCGATGATGAATGTACAGAAGAAGACAGACAGAGCGACGCAGAAAATACAGGAAGTGGTACGGCCAGTCATCTCATGCAATAATGCAATCTCTAACTTCTACCAAAGGCCAAAAAGATGTATCTTGACTATATTCCGCTCTGCAGTAAGTACGATCTACATAGATGGCGATGAAAATGGCGGCTGAGAAAGTCAGACTTTTCGTCCAACGGCACACTCCTGCGCAACGGTCCATACTGCGGCGCGTTCTACGGATACAGTCGAAACAAGAAACCTTTCATCGTCGTTGCATTCAAGGTACCATGTCATTCTTTCATCAAAGATAGCTATACCTCGGGTAACTGACTGTAAACTTGTGTCCACTGCTGTAGGGCACCGGCCCTCTGAAAGAATGGGTCACGGACGCAAAATTCAACTGGGAAGACGCCACGTGTTGCAGCCCATTGCACGGCAACTGCCACATCGGATTCTTCGACGGGGTCTGGAAAGACTTTCCTGGTGACCTGTCAACTACTAAGGCGATTCGACAGATTCTCCCGTTCCGTGAGCTGAATACGCCGTATATCTATCCGCTTTGCTTTCAGAAGCTGACCATGAGCATAGAGATGATGCGCAACCAGCTCTGGAAACTCGAATGGAGGCTTGCACGGCCTCCTAACAGTCTGAGAGTCCAGCTCTGGGTGACGGTACGTTATACATCACTCGATACTGCGCTTACTCTCTCACAGCTTCTCCCTTTACGAATGATGCTGATCTCCTCCTCTAAAAAGGGCCATTCTCTGGGCGGTGCCTACGCGACCAACTGCTGGACCGGCTTACTAGCCGACATGCACTTCAAGTACACCACAGTTCGGGATCTCGTGACCTTCGGCAGCCCCCGCGTAGGCGACAAGGCATACTCGACCTACGCGGGTAATATAAAAGGTTTCCGGAAGTCTTGGAGGTTCGTCAACGGCAACGACGTGGTCCCGGGGGTCCCGTTATGCACTTGGAAGTTTTGGAAGGACTACTATTATCATATAGATACACTGGTCAAGATCAATAAAACTACTATCGAGCTCGGACCTTCGGAGTTGAAATCGAAAACCGCGCGGGAGAAGGCGATGGATGGAGAAGATGAGCAGGACAACGCCGGAGAAGGGAATGGAGAGAGAGAAGTAGTGGACTTGCTTGGAAAAGTTTCCTTTACGGATCATGGCTTGAATAAATACTGGTCTTCGTTGAAGACTGGTGTTCTGAAGAGCACCGGCCCGTGGCCTTGATTGGATTCACTTGATTGTACTGGTACTAAACACTCGTTCAAGTCTTCCTAAGTATAATTCTAGGCGGAACAGAAGGAGCTCGAGAATGGTATTTGCACTATTTGTAAACATAGATGAACAAATAGTCAAATACAAAAGAGTGAATCTCTCCCTTTAGTCCAAAGGATCTAGACAGTGAAGCCTATGCCAACTTGAAAAGCCCCAACTCCGCTGCATCGCGTCAAGCGTCTGCGATCAACCCACGCTTCTCGCGACGCCCCATATAACTGAAATACCAAGTTGGTTCACCGTGCCTGAATCGACAACCTCTGTCATAGCGTGCCGGCATGTCAGAATCATAGGAGTCGCTATCGTAGTATCGCTGGAACTTGAAATTCTCGGAATATCTCATGCAGTCCATGCAAAGGCCATCAAAGTACGTCCTGACCCTATCAATTGCCAGATTAACGACCCGGGCCCAGTTCTGGGAGCAACAAAGGCAAGCGTGCGGCCCGTTATCTACTTTCACCCGGTTTCCGTCAAACGAATTCAGCCGCTCCAGCATCGTCTCGATGCTCGATTTGGCCATAGTATCCTCCAAAGGCCATACGTGAACGCGCCGCAGCTCAGCCAGGAACCTAAACACGGTTTGCTCCTTACAGTCACATTTACCGTTATCCACAATCTCGCAGATTTTGTCAAACAGGCCGCGATGTAGGATGTTGCGCAGTCGCCCTTTCACCGCATTTAGCTGCTCTGAAGCCAAATATCAGCATCGGTTTGCGGATATGCGGAGGATATGAGCTCGGAGAACTTACGGAGGATGCGAGGAGGAATGTATATCTTGCTTTCATCGGTCGGGCTGACCTCATAAATATGGTGAGGCCAATGATAAGCTAAGGCGTGGGTAATCTTCTTGAACCCAAGCGCATGGTCAAAGGCGAAACAGGGGGAAAGCATCTGAGGGGAAAATCGGCCATAGAGCTTCTTCATATCCTTGGGACACTGAGAGTCGAACCAGGTCGCAAACCAGGTCTTCAGAAGGGCACGATCAATGTCATACTTGTCGCTCACCAGCACGACGTACCACACGGTTTCGATAGAGACAGAAGCCAGAGGAAGAATCTCAAGCGCGGAATGGAAGCATCTCTGCCAGATTTCAACTGCGCCGCCATTGTCCCCTTCTAAAGTGACTGTCTTCTGACTGGCTTCGACCCATGGCTTCCGCAGTAGAGTGCAAAAGTACGGGATTCCCTGCTCCAATTTATCTCTCTCAACGTGAAAGGTGACACGGGCGACAGCTGCAGGAGTAGTCTGGTCCGGGTCCTCGTTATTATCTTGCTCGACATGTTCAACCTCCTTTACCTCCAGGATCATGTCCTGCGTGTTGGAGATGTGGATGGTCTTGTGAAAAGCGTCTTCAACCGCGGGCAAGGATGACATCCTGACCGGCTGGGAAATGAAAGAGAAGTATAAGAGTCCAACAAGGTTCAACAGAGCACTTAATGGTGGAAAACGGTCAGGGAGGTCGAAGGAGTAGAGTGAGGGCGTGTGTGGGCAAGGATCAAAGTAAAATTGAATAGACGGGGACTGAAGTCAAGTGTCAAAGCAACAGTAACGTGGAACCGATCTCCAGTCTAATCACTTTGCACCTGCAGTGATTAAAAATTCATGGCAGTGAATGAAAATATGGTAGCTTCTGCTATCATGGCTCGGTGTGGCTCATTGGAAGTGCTGCTATATGTAATGGTGTGTATATCATCCTTGCTCTGAGCATTATATGTCAATGAATCGAATTTAAGCAGATAGACAGCTTTTCATCAGTTGTCCAGAGCATCGAAGTTACTGACACTATACATAGTCAGTCACTGTAGCAACGAGGCACCAAGGCAGCGTGCGATTACAGAATACATCCAGGGAGTAGAGGCCTCAGGCATAAACAATGTCCGTCCAAAAGTAACCCGCCGCATAGACCCAAATAGGAAGGTGCAAAACAACGTGCTGCTTGCCTCAGGCACCAGCTTCTCTCTCATATACTTCCATCTACAACCTCCACTAGGACAATCGACTGTAGCTTTCCACGTCGAACTGGTGGGTTTCGCTGATTGCGATCTGCTCGGAGACCGCATTTTCTACCTTGCTCAGCAGCTCAACGGACGGTGAATCGCCGGTGAGAATCACCCTCTTGTCCTGGCATGGCGGTGCTCGCATTACCAAGGCCATCGATGGCGATGAATAAGGTGATATTTATATTTGAAAGATTTTCCTTTACGAAGAGCAGATGTCTCGAAATATCTTCCTAGTCAATCGCCCCGAGCGTCTTGCAGATTGCAGCGGCCGACTTTAGATACAGTCGTTCGACCTGGCTGAACCGCCAGACGAGCGACTTGGCAACGTTCTCAGGGTTGGTTGCGTTCGTCATTTCTTCCCTGGAGTCGCTCTCGAGAGAATAAACGCCGTAAGGATGCGCCGAATACATTCTTCCACCTTTTGGTGCGGCAGGTGGTGGGTGATTGTCGACGCCAGCTCCTTTGCCTCCTTCGGTGGCTAGGATAGGAGATTCAGACTGGCCTTGTTCCCAGGATACCTGTTCCGTACTCGATCCGTGGCTGCAACGAGACGTGATGCGGTGTCGGTCATGATGTAGAGATGAGGATGGAGGTGGAATGGATATAAGGACGTTGACTGCCTTAATGTCTTACTGCGTTACTTCCTTTTCTTGAAGGCATTTTAATCCCACATTTCTTTACTCTTTCTTCCGCATATTTATCCACAAAATAAGATTTCCTGGCTCAGAGATATCTATCCGTTTTATATGCATTACCGTGTCCAATTGAGCACAGTTGGCAAATTCCCCTCAACAACCTGCCATCTCTGTCTCCACTATGCGGCAAACAACCCTAAGGAGCCCTACCCAACGCCAAACCCCACAACACACATCAGGGCAAAAATAAGAACCCCGAAGGGCAATCAACGACAACTGCGTGATTCGAACACGCGCCCACGAATGGACGGGATTTCTAATAGCATCTGATCTCCGGATACTAAGTAGCAGTCCCGCGCCTTAACCACTCGGCCAAATTGCCTGATTTAATTATTTGCCACCTCGGATTTGATTCCCGAGGCGAGGATATTGTTCAGTATGGGGTATGGTAGGGAAGGTTGGGGACGTAGAAACAGGAGATATGGATTACTGTAGGAGGGATGGTTAGCGGGTTGTCCTAACTCTACGTTGTGTTATATTATGTCATGATGTGTGCCACGAACATTACTCAGAGTACGGGGTTATTATCAACGTTGTTGAATTCCTATGGTCTTGGAAACAGTATCATTGCTGTATTCAATGGCTGGACTGCAATGCATTTAAATTGACCGAAGAAATATGCTGCAAAATCGAGGGAAATGGAAACACGAAAGCAATAAGAAGAGAACAAGTGATGAATAGCAAAAAAATATGAAGTCTGAAACCCATCACTACCTAGCAGTCAAAACAGCAACCGACCAAGCCGGCAACGTAAACGAGAACCTCCCCCCATCCGCCTGCATGTCCTTCTCCGACGGCGTTACCAGTGTCTGCGCATCCGAGTTATAAGCCTTGGGGTCATCATCCGCCACGACGGTCAACTTGCCACTCGACAGCCCGTCAATCGTCACGGTAACTTCCTGAGTTTCCTGGCCGAAATTGGCCAGCTTCACGAAGTACGTCCCGTCGGCGCTGGACGCCACCCAGTAGACAGGGCCGAAGGGCGCGTCGGACTTGACCTCTTTGATAGTATTGCCACGGTTAGCGGAGAACATTTGCTGGACAAAGTAGCTGGTAGATTCGTGGACCATGTCGGGAGATTGGGTGAAAGCGACGAGGTTTGGCTGAATAGTTAGAATCAATGTTGGTTAACTAAGTTATGAGGAGACAGGAAAGGATGAGAACATACAGTCCACTGGGTCGAGTTGACCAGTTGCAAGAGAGGCGCGTAAGCGGCCATCTTGACGACGTCGCTGTTTCGCTCTAGTCCGATCATAAAGACAGCTTCTGACGCGGCGCCCTGCATATCGGGCCAGTCGC
This sequence comes from Aspergillus bridgeri, assembly GCA_027569665.1. NCBI lineage: Eukaryota > Fungi > Ascomycota > Eurotiomycetes > Eurotiales > Aspergillaceae > Aspergillus > Aspergillus bridgeri. The sequence goes on along the minus strand of JAPDKQ010000062.1, from coordinate 77,930 downwards.
CCTCCTGACGAGAGTACTCGCCGATAAAGTAGGGCACGGAGCGATCGTTGTTATCGAACTTGTTAAACTGCGAGACGAGGCCTTCGGGTGTGTTGTAGTTGTGCCAGTCTAGCCATACGCCTTCGGGGAGTTTCTCAGGCAGACAGGAGGAGTTATCGGTGCTAGCGATGAGAGTGAGATCGGGGTACGCTTTGTGGATGGCGTCGTAGAAGGTTGTGAAACGGTCGGCGTAAGATTCGCAGCCTCCGCCCAAGTTGTCTTCGTTTCCGATCTCGACGATCTTCACGTCCCATGGCTCTTTACGCCCGTTAGCAGCCCGTTGGCCGCCGTACGTGGTGCTGGCGTCGCCGAGGATGTACTGGCTCGTTAGTATGCCTCTAATTACATCTGGAGATGGGAACACACTTCGAGCTCGTTCAAAACATCCTCAATATACGGAGTCAACGCATCGCCGGTGAACGGGGTGTTGCCGCCAGACTCCAAAGAGAAGCCGGCATAAATATCCAGGATAGGGGTGAGACCCATGTCCTCGCACCAGTACAGGTACTCATCAAGGCCTACACAGTCAGTGGCTTCAATCAATAGCCGTGCCGACTTAACGTACCAAGTCCGTCGGTGTTATAGTACTGCCACGTTCCCTGCCGACCAGGGCGTTCCTCAACAGGGCCGATGGTTTCATTCCACTTCCAGCGCGTTCCTTCGTCATTGCCCTCCCTGAACAGTTAGCTTTCGTCTCAAGATTGGACATACTGTAGGAAGATCGGAAGCCTCACAGGTTGTTACCACCCGGGAACCGAAGAAATGACCCTTTGACGCCTTCCAGAGACTTGGCTAGCTGAGGGCGTAGACCATTCGAGCTACACGATTAGCATCCTCACACTGGGTATTCAAGGAGGTACGTTTGTACATACCGCGACTTGTACGTCTCAGGGAACAGCTCCACGAATCCAAAGTAGAGTGATGACCCTTTCACCGCGGCGCCGTCGACCGTAACTTCGAATACAACTGCACCATCAGATGCTCTCTTAGTCGGGAAGTTGATCGTCGCCTTGCTGAACTCTTCCGCCTTCGACTCATGAGAGATGGTCTTCGACGCGAACTCCGTCCTGGTATAGTTCCCAACCAGGCGGACGGTGATGTCCCCGGAGAAATCGCCCTTGATCCAGAATACGCTCTGAAACTCTGACCCATCGACGGGAATGCCCCAGTAGCCTTCATTAGAGAAGCCGACCTGGCCGCTGGCGTCCTTGTTGACGTCCACACGTAGCGTGTGCGGAATCGCCGTGGTAAGTGGGTTCTCCGAGTCCACGGCGATGGAGGCATCTCCGACAGAGCGCCAGGCAGTCAGGTCAGGCGAGGGACCTTGCAAACCGTTATTGCGCAGCAGTTGGCCGTAGATGCCCCCGTCGCCAGAATGGTTGATGTCCTGGTTTGTTAGACAGATCGATCTGCGAGGACAATCGGAAAGCGCAGTCGTACCTCAAACATGAAGCCATAGAGCAGCGGGCTAGATGAATTGCCTCCATCCTTGGAGACTTGCAGAGAAACAGCGCTGGCGTGCTGGGCTAGAGAGAGCAGGAAGGGAAAGGCAGCGAGGCCGGAGAGCGTCGAGAAAGCGACCATGGCGATAGGCTTGATCTGTTGGGTTCATCTTGAAGGACTTTCTCGCCTTTATAGGCGAGCCATGAATTAACCGACTTAATGTAAACAAAGCGGAAGAGAAACATTCAACCGAGATGCGGAGTCTGGCGATGTGGAGGCCCGCAGCAGGATCAGGAAGTCATCTCCACGCTGAGAAGAGCTCCAGCCGAATCAACCGTGGAAACTGGTTTAGGAGGCAGGGTGTCTGAGACAATCGTACGATCGGTCAATCATTGGACATAGAAATTGCCAGGGGCCATCAGATCCCCTGATCGTCAGGATCAGACGAACATCGTCTATCCTGAACCCGAGTGCATACGCTGTACTCCATATCTGGTACACTGTATATTGAGCGATTAGGACAAGCTTTGTGGCTTCGGCCTTCATCCAAAGCCATGGATTGTGCTCGAAACCATACTAATACACAATATATACAATACAGCCAAGCCAGGAAAAACCTCGGATATACTGAATGCAGCATGGCCTTGGCCGCGCTTTCCCCTCATTTCGGCTCCTCCTTGACGTGCAGGGCAAAACCCCGGCGGAACTGCAGTTCTTCGCTTAACTGCGATGCGATGCTAGTCGAACAGGGAAGGGATCGGACCCCTAGTCTGACTAGACTGCAGCTTCCGGCGGAGTACAGACGACCAGATAGTGCATACATATGTTGAACTCTTCAGGGACATTATACAAAAGAGAAGGGGAAGAAGAGAAGAGAAGAATGACAGGCAGAAAAGGATATTTAATTCGCCGTGCTGTGCTCGCTGACTGCCGGGTTATGCACATATACATTATTACTTTGATACGAAGTAGATACAAACAAGTAGATATGCAAAACTCCACCGGCACTTCCTCTTATTGATACACTCTCTCCTCTTCTGGCATATCCACCTCAACTGCCGAGAACGTACAATGCCCTAGGGCACCCTCCAAGCGCACGGCGCCCCATTTAATCGGCATCAAAGCTACATCCTCCCCGTAGAACTGAATTTCCGCGATCCCGTCGCCACCCAGATAGTTTGGATCGAAATACGGATGGCAGGCTGCTGCAATAGCCAGACTACAGCTGCTTGCGACTGGCATGCCGGATGCGAAGGGCTGGAAGCTGAGTCCAGAGACGCAGAGCGCAAGGAAGACGACGACGGCGACGACGCTGACGATCGCGATGGACGAGAACCCGCAGGTGATCAGGTCCCGAGACATGTCTCGCTCCAGGTCGAAGGTGTACGACTCCACGGTGACGAGGAAAAGGCTCTGCGAGACGAGCCAGTGCAGGATGGCGGCGGCAACAAGGAACGGCAGACCGTAGTAGACAGGCAGGGAGAGAACGTAAGAGCTGCGCTGAGAGGCCTGGTTCAGGCTAGAGACCCGGAGACCTGTCCGCTGAACGGCGAACCGGCTCCATTCAGCGGCGAGAGTCATGGAGGAGAGTAGCGAGTTGGTAGAGAAGTAGAGCATGGTGAAGATGATCTGCGCGGCGTTGGCGACCAGCAGGTTAATCCCGACAGTGGTGGGCCAGTAGTCGCCTTTGATCAGTGTCTGCACGGTGGCTTCACCCAGTCCGGCGGTCCAGATGCTGTGCCTGCTGTTCGCCTCGCTGAGGCCGTATGCCAGAAGACCCAGGGCTGCAGCGATGGCAATGAGCCAGCTGGGGCATGTTAATGCTGAAGCAGAAGGGGGAAAGTGATGTACATACAATATGACCGTAAAAGCCCATTTGGCGAAGGAGCATGCGGCGCTCCATCGCTTTCGCTTTCGCTCGAACATCAGCGGTTTGTCGAGGGCTCGATAGATAGGCATGCCGGAGTTCAGCTCGCCGACGATGGTCCGGCTGTGGAAGCATTTATTCTGGGTGGAGGTGTCTGGCTGATTGAGAAACGAGGCGATGGCGTCGCCGATGGTCAATAATGGAGACCCTTTCGTGCAGAGCGAGACGTAGCAGAGAAGCACAGCATTCAAGGCGTTTATGACAATCACGATGACCGTCAACGGCAAAGAATACTCCAATTTGCAGTGCTGCGGCAGTTTCTCTGCCAAACAATAATCGACCTTGTACTCGCGAGCAGAAGACTGAACAGCCCAGCTGCCCTTGTCAACTTGATGGTGAATATTGGTCAAGTAGGCATCGCAATCGGTGTCCGCGCCGTTTGGGCATAGCCATCGATAGGGGTCAGCGCCTGGTTCAGCCAGCAAGAGGTACTGCATGGGATTGAAGATGCTTTGCGAGTAGAAGAACTCGAAGCCAGGTTTTTCCACATCGTCCGTCGCCACCAGCAGGTTACCGTATCGAGTCTGAAAGGTCTTCGCATACGCATTCACGCATTCGTGACCGTCCAGGCGCGCCAGAGACTCGTTCGAAGCCAGCTCGTACAGCCTTTGAAACGACGGTCGGGATTCCCCACCAATATTGCGCATCTGCGAATCCTTCACATGGTCCTTTCCAAGCACCGATCCCTGACCAGCAAAGACGTTGTAGGCGTGAGCGGACTGCGTCGAAAAGATAGTCGCGTTGTACCTGATACTCAGCAACGCTCGACCAGAGAGAAGATCCCGAGCCTTACAAGACATGAAAAGGAAGCATCGTAAATGCCAGACCGATCCACAGAAGACAACGCGTGACGGAGATATGCGCCAGATTGCGAATACTGGGCACGCCGATGTCCAGCCAGCGGCCATTGCGGTGTGCCCGATCTACGTCGCATCTGGTCGGAGCCGACAGGCATTGCTGGAGGATCAGCAGGAAGGCAGGTATAGTATCGGGGAAATCGGCATACCATGGTATAATTACTTGCACCCAGCAAGACAGTGGCCAGCACATTGATAAGGAAATGAATGCCAACATTTAGCCGCTGCACCTTGTCGCAATTGCCCTCGAACAGAACTACCCTGCTATTCTGGACAGAATTGCTCGCTGCAGCCCAGATCAAGAATCCCAGGTTCAGAAACAATATGACCAGACTTGCGAGAAATGACAGAAAGACAACTAAGCGCCAGCTCCTGGCCCAGACTTGCAGCCGGCCGTGCTGCCGCTTCTCTCTGTAGGTCAAGTCGCTCTCATGACGGTCGGAGATCCTCAGGAGTTCTGTCTCCTGGTGAATTGGGCCTTTGTTCATGGTGACGTGCGAGACGGCACGAAAGTGACTGCCAGCAGACTGGGTTTTATTTATGAGCGACAGGGTCGGTGACGATGGGGCTGGACATTAGCTTGGAGTTGAAACACCAACATGTTAGTGCTGATCTGGATTGTTGACCTGTAGTTCTTCGTCACTGTTTACTTGTCCAGGGTCTCATAATGCGAAAAGAACAGGCGATTCGGACGTCGGCTTGAGGCTTCAACAATAGTTAAATACTATCCACGCCATAGTCTTCTAGTTTTGACCTCAATCCCCCACCTGGTACCTGGTATCTGTATCTGCGCCTGTATTTCATCTGCCATTTAGCCCCCTAACAGATCAACTTGGCATGCAAACCCGATCGATAATTATAGCCCACACAGCTCGGAACTGAAACGCAGGCCCTGCCAATCTCAGAGGATTGACCAGACCAGCTATGCCGGAACAGGAATGAATCAATTTGGCCCCAAACAGGTCACTTTCGTTGGTTGGTTTTGGCCCCAGGTGGATTCTGCAGCTGGTCGGTGGAGTCCGAAGACCTATACGGAGTGCTCTGAGTATGGTTGTGAGACAATATAGGGGTATGGACTGTCCAAGATACGTTAATCATGGCAATTTCTACATAGGAGCATGTCCAATAATTTTCTCCAAGGTACCCGACCGACTAGTCTTGTGTACCTCCTCTACCCTGGGTAAACGTCAAGAAAATAGAATAGATTCTGTCCATGCAGGGTGTCACACAGACTAAATTAAAAGACAGGGCCGTCGGTTACACACAGTAGGTATTGTTATCAATCAACCAACCACCGTCAAAGCACCAGGCGGTGTTGATGCCCAAGAAGCCTCAAGGATGAGGATGGAATCGGACGGAAGGAAGGAGGCCACGTTACATTCTACAGGTATACGCAGTTTCCTGAGCTAATCTGGTCTTCTAGAAGATTGGATTCTCATCCGAGAGCCGACAAATGACATCTCACATGTGTACTTCTGTATCTCGGTGGATACTATCCACTCTTCATGCATCGGAAATTCGGAATAGGATACGAAACCAATAACTATAAATAATAAGAAAGATATGATATCACAACGATCGATCTGCAAGGTCAAGCCACATTCAATCTGCAGTCTGAGGTATTCCATGCTCAACAAAAGGGAAATAACTAACTAAAAGAAATGTGCATACTAATCACAGAGCAGAAAGAAATTCCCATCCCACCCAACAAGCCCAACCATCCCAAGCTCCGTCTCGAGGACAAGTGCATAAAGAAATTCATAATCCAACGCCATCACCCAAAATGCAATGCGATCGTTTCCCGTAACCCGTGAGACTGGGTTGGAGGCAGGCTATCGCGAGCCCTTATGGTCCGAGACTTTGGCTTGTTCTTTCTCTGCGCGCTGGTTAGTGTATTATAAGGTCTATGTCCACCAGGTTACGCATACCTCTGGCCTGTTTAATCTGCTTAATGGTGTCGTTGTGGATCTTAGCCCACTGCGCCTGATACTGCGCCAGGTCGGGCTGGGCGGAGTCCTTGCTCTGGGAGGGTTTGTCCATGGTGTTCGAACTGAATAGCGTATTGGCTTTCTAGTCTTGACTGTTTTGCTGTCTGCTTGATCTAGTAGCTAAGCGAGCCTCGAAGTATCGAGGGGAGAGGCCTCTATTTATCCTCCATCAGACCATGTGGCCCTGTCAGTTTCCTACAAAAGCCATATGCCGATCCATGCCGGGATCATCGAAGCTTCCCTTGCATCGGGACGACAGGACGAGCCGCGAGTGGAACGCAGAATAACACGTAGTTCGCAGGATTGTTGTGTGACAGACGGACTGTCGGGATTGCCAGGGGGGCAGGCGATTGGGCGTAACTCTCCGATCGTTAACGCGGATGCGTTCCGGCGATAGACTGGATCGTTGGGCACCGATCGGTGTTTACTTACTGCCTAGAGGCGTAGCATTGGGGATAGGTACAGTTGGTGGATAGGGCGTATACATCTGAATTCTGATAGAAATATTCCCTGGCGACCAGCGTGAAACATGAGGCTAAGCAGGATCAGGCCACAGACTGTTGGCAGGAACTAAATATATATATATCATCACCAACCCATTTAATATAATTAGAATTGATCTGTAAAATACACACCGCCAGAACCAGCAAAAGGTGCGCGGAAGGCGGTTCTTCATCCGGCGGGCGGCGCCAAAACCGCGACTTTTGTCCTCCAACCAGTCGACCATTGCGCCGGATTCTGTCACGGCCATCCCTGTCGTCCACACATGGTGCAACTCAAAGAACCGGAACTAGGATTGCTGGTCAGACACATGACCGTCGTCTGCTTGACTGCTACGTCATAAGTGCGCTAACCGCGGATCCGTCTAGTAAATCATGAATATCGCATGGTCCATACTCTATCCTACCCGAGGAATGTCCGATTCGACCGTTGTCTCGCGGAAGATTTCCCGGACTAGCGACGAGACTAGAGGATCTTCTTGCAATCACGAACTATCAAGGAGGCGCAGAGGGGCAGAGGGGCAGATTTCCAGAAACCAACCGTCCATCTACTAATGTATAATGCCGTCATCGCCAGTGCATTCAGATGACCTACGCGAACACCCAACGCCAACGCAAGAAGCCAAGCGACTATCCCCCGCCGCGCATTATCGCCTTCCCTGCAGTCCGATTGGCATGCATTTTCGCCACTGCCTGCGCACCCCTGTCGATATTATCCTGACGACAAGGCACGGTCGTAGCCGCAGGGCCGACGTTAGGTAGCATTGGTGAATAGACCGGGATTGCAGACTGGACTGGCGGCTGACTGTTGAGGATGAGATGGCGGTGAGTATTCCGTTGCCTGGTTAGATTTATGTGTCATTGTTGCGGCTGTGAGGAAGAATCCTCCGATTTCAATGTCTTAGCGAAGGAGGATATACAGTCTACCTAAATGCGGAGGGTCTCAGGTTGCAATCATTTTGTAGTCTACTTGTACTACGGAGCTTAAAAATAAGTTACGCCACTGCAACCGATGCACATTGAAGTGCTAGATAATCAGAGACCAAAATATTTAATCATAAATGCATGTACATACAAGAAAGCCCTAGTCAATCCGATACTACACCACTACTATTTCTGAACACAAATTCAACAACACGAACGACAACAGCCCCAAGCTCACCGAGTGTTAAATCAACTACTCAATCGGAAACAACTGCTCCGCATCCTCCAACTCCCTCTGTCCCTGCTCATGCTCCCGTCTCCCTGCCTCCTTCCATGCCTCCGACCCGGTAGTGTTCCCGATGGCCTCGACCAGGCTGCCTTTCATGGAGTGGTACTGGCCGGTGACTTTGCTAGGGTGTTCGGTTTCATTCTCGTTTTCGTGTTCGTCTTCCTTTTTGGCCGAGGGCTGGGAGGCCTGGGGAGTTGGGTCGGAGGATTTAGGGGCGGAGTTGAGGAGGTCGGTTTGTCGGGTTTGAGTGGGCATTCTGGTTATAGAATATTGAGGGTATAATTGATAATAATATTGAGAATATGTTTGATTGAAGTAGATGCTTGAGGAAATCTGGGGACCGGGGATGTGGAGAGACGGCGGTTATATAGAGTGGATGACGTGAGTGGCGAGAACTCACGGTACTTCATACATCATCAAGACATCATGGAACTATACTATCCTCTGCAGGAAGAACTATATCCCTGGCATTCAACTCAATGAAATAATTGCGAGCTTAAAGTTTAAAGCCCTCCAACTCATAACTCGCGTACATAAATGGCCCAGCACCCTTGATATCGTTCTGCTGGATCGGTACCGAGACATAATACTACCAGCCATTAGCACCAGCTAACCTACAACAAACCAAATTAGAGAAGAAATAAGAAAGAAACTCACCTCAAAAGACCCATTCCCGCTCAAACTCCCCACCTCCACCGTCCCCTCCCAATTCAACGTGCCATTCTCATTCCTGCGCACAAACCTCTGCACCAAACCCTCATACGCCCTCTCCGCTGTCTTCTTATATTCCTTCCTCTGCAAATACCCCATCCTCATCCCCTTCAGGAACCCATATGTAAACATCGCACTCCCACTACTCTCTATATAGTCCCTCGGATCAGCCGGGTACGGCTCGTCCATGATCAGCCACCAGCCGCCGGATTCTTCGTGCTGCGCTGTTCGCAGAGCCAGTGCGAGGGACTGGAATCGGTGGAGCGTCTTTTTGTGCCCCGGGTGTGACCGAGGAAAGATGTCGAGGATGTCAACCAGAGACATGAAGTACCATCCTAGTGCGCGGTTCCAGACATGGGGCGCAGAGCCGGTGATGGGGTCTAGAATCGTATTAGCCCGAGCATATATAAATGTAATTTTGATATCAGTGGAAAGTATCCATGGAATATACCATGATAACACTCATGGAAAAGAGAAGAGTAGGGAAAAGGAGAGAAGGGAAAGGAAGTACCAGCCCAAACAGCCCTCTTCTCATGATCATAGCCATGTCTCAACAACCCCATCCGTCTATCAAGAGTATGCTCCTCAATCAAATCAAACTGCAACATAATATCATCCCAAGCCGTCTGATTCCCCCCATCGAACCACGCCGTCCACTGTGCGTAGAAATTCGTCGACATGTATATCCCATCCAACCACATCTGATTCGGATACGTCGGCATGCGATGCCACATCCCGCCGCCTTCGTTACGGGGCGTAAGGTCGATTTGCCTGCGCAGGGTATCCGCAGCGATCTTGTAGCGAGAGTCACCGGTCAACGTCCACAGGTTGAGCAGGTTAGTACCGATGCGGAGATCGTCGAGGGAGGTCTTTTTGGTGAGGTTGTAGTCGGTAAGGTCCCCTGCTGGGGAGATCACGGTGTTGACCTGTGAGATTATGTATGAGAGGAGAGATTCGTCGTGGGTCTTGTTGTAGGCGAGTTCGATGCCACGGTAGAGGACACCATTGGCGTAGTTGCGGGATGGAGTCACGGATTTGGAGAGGTAGGAGTGGGCGAGCCATTCGGTGTAGTTTGCTGCATTGGTTGGATGGAGCAGGGTCAGGGATAGGATGATGGTAGTAAATAAGGAGTGCATGGTTGTGTTTATGCCGGGAGAGTACTGCGAGCGATTGATGAACAAAGGACAGTATATACTCGTCGGCTAAAATAGCTTCATGCCTGCCAAGACGGGTCTCCTCACGGAAGAATTTCTCCAGCTTGGCGGCACTGAATGGTGGAATTCTCTGCACTTATCCGTCGGATAAACAAGCTCTGCTGGAGATTGCGTAAAGCTAGGAGTAAGACAATTGGCCAGTAAGAGAAAGCACAGGCAGGAATAATAGCATGTCAGCGTAGCGCAACCCTCGTCCCATTCCGCGAACACAGCGTCAACGTCAAGCTCTCCTCCCAAGGCCCGTCATCACGGCTCTCAAGGACCGAAAACCGCTGCGCCAAACGCACAGTCACGTATCCCGCCTCCGTCAACGCATACTGCTGCCCGACGCAGATGCGCGGTCCCCCGTTAAACGGCAGATACTCCCAGCCGGGGCGCAGCTGGGCCCATCGCTCGGGGCGGTACTCCTCGGCGTCGGGGCCGTAGAAGTCCTCGCGCCGGTGCATCGAGTAGGTGCTGTAGCCGACGACGGTGCCTTTGGGCACGAACACGGGCGACTCGCCGTTAGGGCCACCACCGACGGGCAATATGGTGTCCGTCACGGCGACGCGGCTGTTGGCAGGGACGACGGGGTGAAGACGGAGGGCTGGACGTCATATCAGATTGGATGATAGAGAATCAGACGGGGCAGGGCAGAGCAGGGCAGGCTTACATTCGTTCATGCAATACTTCAAATAGGTTAGATTGCGCAGCTGCTCGTACGTCGGGGCGCGACCATCCAGCGTGGCGACCTCCTGCTGCAGCCTTTCCCACGCAGCCGGGTGTTTCGCCAGCATGAAGAACATGTTACTCAACAGGGAGGCGGTGGTGTCGCGGCCAGCCAGCAGCACGTTCATGAGCTCGTCGCGGATCCGCTTCCGGTCACCGGTCTGCTGCGCCAGGCCCTGCAGGAACAAATACTTCTTCTTCCGGTCGGTGTCGGCGTCGGCGGCCTTCTCCTCGTCGTAGTTTGCCCGGTACCGCAGCGCCTTGTCGACGAACTGCTCGACCAGCTCGTGGCAGACGCGCTGGCAGCGAGTGGCCTTGCGGTCTGGGATCAGGGCCCCGAGGCGGCCGATCCGCGATTTATGCGCGATGACGTCCTGTGCGTAGTTGAATGCTTCGGCGAAGTCCTCGACGTCCTCGTCCTGCACGTCAGAGCGGCGCTTCTTGAGACTGTGCACGCTGTGGCCGAACAAGAACTCGGTGGCCGAGTCAATCGTGTAGCAGAAGAACAGCTCCTGGAGGTCCACCGTGGCACCATCCGTCGGGATCAGGGCCAACAGGTCCCCCATGAGCTCCTCGAAGATGTCCAGGTGGGCGACCTGGTCCTTGCTGAAGTTGGGGCGGATCATGGCTCGCGACTGGGCCCAGTGTTCGCCGTCGGTGGTGAAGATACCATGGCCCAGCAAGGGCCCGAAGGCATGGATGCGGTCACCGAGACCGAAGTCCTTGAACTTGAGGGACAGGATGGTCTTGACGTTGAGGGGCTCGCGCGTGACGACGATGCGGGTGAACAGGCGTTGGGCCGCGAAGGTGTGGCCGTGTGTGCGGAAGTTACTCAATCCGCGTTCCAGAAAGCGGTGGTTCTTGGCGGCAGCGATGCTGTTGTATAGGTTATCGAGGCCAAAGAAGGGGTCCTTCATGGACAGGGGCGTGGGGGGCTGGCAGTGGTTGTCTCGGGCGAAGCGATACCGGGTCCATCGGCGCTGCAGGGAGGCCACGGCGTACAGCACCAGAAAGACGGCGGCCGCAAGGCCCAGCACAGAGGTATGCGGAGGCTCCATGGGCGAGATTGTCTGAGATTCAACTCAGAACAGAATCATTGGGGGGCAAAGAACAGATAGGAGTCATAGGACCGAGGGGCAGAGTACAAATAGGCAGCATAGTCTGGATCAAGTGCGGAGACCCTCGGCAGCAAGGGATCGTGATTAATATTAATTCACTCTGTGCCGAGTCGGTGAACGATAGGGCACCATCGGGACCATGGCACGCACAACACGGCAAGTCCAGGCGCAGACGATCTTCTTCGCGGCATCTGTGAAGCTCATCTATACGTCACGGGAACCGAGATGCGCCGCTGACTCAGCAGCTTCGGGCCACGGCCCGCCCGGCAGCCAATAATAGCAGCGCGGGTGCTGAGTCAGCGGTGGCGGTGATGGCCGGATGCTGTGATTGGTCTGTCGGCCGCCGGGCATCGCAAGGTTGGCCATTTCAGGTTAGCTCTATGGCCTGAGGCACCAGGGCAGCGGTACGAGCCTGAGGTTTACTGGGCGGCGTCGGTCGGACTCAAGGCCGATTCACTTGATTATGACGACTACTAGACGATCCATGGCTGCTACATACGCATACATATTAACATATTACATATGCCTGTGCAACCCATTCCTAGGCCGTCCTTATTTCTTGCCCGAACTGTAAGTGGACCCTCCCTTGCCATCGTTGTAGTAGGTGCTGCCGTTGGGGTTGGAGTAGTAGTAGGAGCCGTTGCTGCCCACGTTAGCAGGATAATATGAAATCCATCCGACCGAGCAACCATACCTGTTGGAGTAATGGTAGCTGTTGGAGTTGGACGCCCCGGAGCCGTAGTCGCGCGAGCAGTAGTGGTTGCCCTGGTTGGGTTAGCGATGCAGCTGGATGACGGCGGATGCTTACCTGGCTATTGGTGCCGGAGCCAGTGTAGCTGTATCCCTTGCCGGAGCTAGACATAATTGCGATTGATAAGATGACGAGGTATGGATGGATGGGAGAGAGATGGAAGACAGGAGAGGACTAAGAGGAGAGACGAAGAAGAAGAGAAGAAGAGAAGAGGGGTTCGGAGTACAGAGGAGAGGACGTGGCTTTATTTTGACCCACAGGGCCGGCTAGGCTGATCCACAAATGATCTATCATATCTGGACATTCCAGTTGAGCTGCCACCAACGCCTGCATTTAACCCAGTATGTGACCAGTCTCCTGCCAAGTTCAATTCCATCAAGTCCTGTCTCGACGCGCATCACTTCTTGGCTGGGGGAGTGTAGACTGCATGTCCCTTGCCGTCGTTGTAGTAGGTACTTCCATTGGGGTTGGAATAGTAGTATGAACCGTTCCTAGGTTGTTAGCAGTCGTTTGGCAGATGGACAACTCGCTTACTGATTGGAATAGTGGTAGCTGTTGGGGTTGGATGCCTCAGGGCCGTAGTCGCGCGAACACCAGTGGTTGCCCTGGTCTGTCAGCACTGCGTCTATCCTGATTCCCGGATGCAGGTACCAGGACCGTACCTGACTGTTGGTGCCGGAGCCAGTATGAGTGAAGTCTTTTCCGGCACTAGACATGGTGCAAGTATGGCAAGGACGGTCTGGATGCTTGTTGATGAGCGGTACAGTGCAGGAGCAGGAGGACAAGCGGGTTAGATGGAGATGAGAAGGATGACGGGGAATGGTGGAAGAGGGAGGGGAGAGGAAGGAGGAAGGAAGCGACGCAAACGAGGTTGTCGTCGCATCCCGTGACGCCAGGTCCAGTGACCAGAAGACTGGAAGACCGGAAGACACTTTGATTTCTCTCCTTCTCTCTCTACATCGTCCGTTCCACAACCCACAATTGCATGCCGAATGGCCTAGGTGGATGAATTTCATCTATCGACTCACCAGGCTAGTATGAAGGATCTGCTCTATTCCTCCTGCTCATCCCCTGTGCTAGATAGCTGACAGTCACCCCTCTCTATGGCAGAGACGAAGCCCACATCCTATCGCCCTGTCGAATGTCAATCACGTTTCCTCTGGATCAACTATCGGACATTAGTCTCGCATAGCTGACATTGCATGCCCATCCATCCCTGAAGGCATCACTGGCCGTCTAGGGGTCGGAAATTCTCGGTTATCCCGCTATCACCTGTCCTGCTAGTTGCTTTCAGCACCATCCTGAGCGTTCCCCGGCGGAGATGCCGAAGCTATCGAAACAGTACGACAGCTCGCGATCACTCATACGGTCATACCAGGGGTTGAAGGGGACGGAGCCCTCCTTCGTGCAGAAGTCAACGCCCGTTTGCGGATGATGCTGTTCCACAAGTGAACTGTTAGATGTCTGACGGTATGGGTGGCATGAGAACATTTCTACACCCACAGAGGTGAGGTCAATCTCACTCGGTTAGGCGCCAGCCCACTTGGGTTGGTAGTCTCCGCCGTTCGTTTTGTGCGTCCCCCGGGATTAAAGGCAGGATGCTCTACACGGGTGTCGGACCGGACCCAGGTAGTGTTGAGAGGCTCACCAGTCTCTTGTGATTCTGGATCTGGGTGTCATTGAGTGAAAGAGTTCTGACATTGAACAAGAACCGGATACCTTTAGAGAACCACGAGTGCCGTACCCAAGTCGCTCCCAGAGAGCGACACATCTTCATTGAGAGGAGCGGAAACGCTGATGCCGACAAAGATGCGCCAGAAGAGGGTAAAATGCGTCATGGTCAATTGATACTCAGGGTGGACGGAGGGCATCAAGGGACGATCAACGATGGAGTTGACCAGCCAGTTATCGTCTACTAACAGTCGACATCCCTCGATCCCTGCCACTTTGTAACGAACTTTTGTTCGCCGTCAGAACAGGATTCCTTCCCAGGAGCCATTGACCGGAACGAAGGGATGCCGACCTGCTATGGAACAAAAGACAGCACTGGCGAGAATTGGTTGGCGCCGTACCACGGAGCCGACATACCAAGCTTCCATGCCAAAAGAATGACCGTTATAACCCGAAATATTGCTTCTGATGGCCAAACCATCGCAGTTCTTGAACCTCCGTTTCCATACAGGTCCTGGCTTATGCCTCATCAATTAATCTTCCTCCGATGTTTTGCCAGGTTGGCCGAGAAACGTGCACGGCAACCCAAAACAATAAGCAGACCATATAGCCCCCTGTCCTTGGCTGGCTGCAAGGCTACATGGCATTTTGGTTACTACGTCAATGACGACGGCTTTCGCGGCATAAAAAATCCAACTCTATGGGACGGTGCGCCCATAGTAGCGCTACGGTGGGCTGGCGGGATGGGTTTTGCAGCCCTCGGCGGGCTGGTATATTTGTCATTGGAGAAAGAACGTTTGGACGAAACAAAGTGGATCCAAAATCAGTCAGGATCCTTCTATTTAAAAATATATAAACTCAATTCTCGTACCGGACACAACAGCTCCCTCATGGCGGAGCAGGTAAAATTCATTGCGCACCTTAGTTAAAACAACCAATTTGTGATAGTTGAGTGTCCTCTTTCGTGTGACCTGCCTCGATCCTGGTGGAGTGGGAGGGCAGTCACCGTGGAATGGTTACAGATATGGATAGTGCTGCCACCAACAAGAGAATTCAAATCATACCATGGAAGTACAAACTGTAGGCTTGTTCAGACACTGACCGCTTACAAATGGCAAATACGCATTCACAACCTGCGGCAAATTGAATTTCTACAGAGGGTCTGTCCCTTCTGCAAATACTCCGTCACCCGTTTCTTGCAATTAACTACTCTCTCAGCCACGATCCATGGAATATATGCCTGATCGCTTGAATTGTATTCTTACCGTAGGCCTCGGTATAATTGAAATGGGATTTAGCGCCCCTGTCTATATTGCTTTGCACGGGATCTGTGAATGAAGTTAGGCTTGGGGCGCTGGGTAGATTGGTGAGACATTGGGCAGCTGAACAATGGCGATAGAGAGGGCCCTGAGTGAAGCCATGAGGGGGGTTGCATTGAGTGACTGGCCAGCTGCTATAATGAAGAGAGAGGTTGAGCTCTGGAGTGGGTGCCGCCGTGGAATATCGTCTTGCTGGCAGTTGTCAATTTCTTCACCCGGGAAATTATACATGAGCATGACTGGAAGAAATTTCGGAAGCAGGGCCTCGGCTCGCTGCATTAAAGATGTTGCACATTGCAGATAATCAACCTTAGCCTTAACATAGGCTAGACGATTCTACAGTTCTGGACACGGGCAAGACAAGCGCCTGCTAGCGGCCAGAGTGGAGTGCAGGTTACGAGACGGAGCACAAGTATGTACCCCTTTTTGCCGATCCGAAGAATTTTATGGAATGAGTTTTGAGGCCGAGGTGGTGATAATGGTTTCCTCTGGTACACTGTGAATATCCTATCCTATTCATTAATCGTTCACCTGACAGTACCAATTCATAAATATTACCCATAATATAATTATCTTCACCACTCCCCAAACATAGAAAGTACCGGAATGCCACCATCACACCTAGGCAGTCTTGCTCGACTTCCTCCCCTTCTCCGACCAGGGGAAATGAAACACCGGAATAATGAAGAAACTATTACTATCGTCTGCGATACCTGCCAGCGCAACATACCACGCCAAGAACGCCGCCAGCAACGCGAAGAACCCTCCTGCTTTGATGATGGGCACGTTCGGTGCGTTCGTCGCGTCGCGGCGCATGTACCCAATTCCCAGAAGTAGGAAAGCCAGATCGACTGAGAGGAACAGGGAGAAGAAGGTGAGGGTAGATTTGACGGTGCAGGTCAGGAGGAGGAAAGTGAAGATGAACCAGCCCTGGGAATGTTAGTTCTTGCTCACTGAATGAAAGGAAGATGATGTACCATGAGGAAGAGACCCAGTGAATCATAAAACATTCCCATGGAACCGCCGTCTGCTTCCACCAGCGTGGCTTTGATGTTGAACCCGCCCGGCGTGAATGCGATGGCAAGCGAGATCCAGAATCCTCCGTACGAGGATAGCGCTGTGGCACCAAAGGTGTTTCCGGCGGCCACTTCCCACATCCCAGCCAGCAGCTGCACCATCCCTCCGTACGCAAACGCCGAGCCAACCACAATATTCGGCTCGGTGATATCCCGCGCCTGCATATTGATGCAGCCTAGGACAAAGGTGGTCAAGGCGAAAGCCGCAAGACCCAGTGGCGCTGGGTTGGCGATTTTCCGATTCTTCACAGACCTGTACAGACCGGGCTGCATTTCACCACCGAAAGCCGGGAGCTGCGTCTCGGCCGTGTTGACATGCGCCAGAGGACCGAAGTCGGCGTGGTACGACCGACGATGGTCTTCGTCGTTGGCGTAGCTCATTCGAATCGTGTCCGCCGCCATGCTGTATCGATTGTGCGCGTAGCTATTGCGATTGTCTTGCGTGACGCTGTCGGGTGCATGGTCGAAGACCACGCTGTGGCGGTTGTTGGTTTCCTGCGCCATGCTGGGTCGCGCGTAGTCATGCGAGATGCTCTCATGGTGGGTATGTCCATGGGCCTGGGGCTGGGCCTGAGTGACCCCCGCGCCGCTGTCTTGGGTTTCGCTTGAGTCGGACATCTTTTCCTGGGAAGCCACAAAGAATGTAAAGCCCGGGAGTAGAAAAGGGGGTGGATTCCTGGCATTTATGTGTTATCAGAATCCGAACATTTCTCAGCCAGGGACCCCCCCACGCGAGGATCGACACATTCCGTTCGCCCATGGTGGACCAGGACCAGCTTCAACAATAGGGAGAGGATGGATAGACTTGACGATCGGTCAATAGTCCATTGGTTGTGCACGGTATAATTGGGCGAAGGCCCGTGGTACTCCAAAAGCAGAGCTCTCCCCAGGCGGGTGCAACGTGGAGAACAGAAACAAGTCCCGACAAAGCCAAAGGAGGAGAAGCTTTATGGGTCTCAAATTTGCGAAAACGCACTCGGCGACCTTCACTGGGCGATTGGACCCACTGTGAAGTTTATCCTCGACTCCAACCCGTGCATGACTGGCATTGGCATGCAGGTCACGGTGGCAACATGTGCGAGGGTTGGAGTAGTACTATCCTGTGTGGAATTTGCAAGTTGATATATAGTGCACATTGGATATACATTCTATGCGCGACGATATATACTGAGTAGAGCGGTGCAGATCTATAGAAGACTTAGGAGTTGCAGATTCAAATCTCCTTTCCGAACTAGCGAACTTTCTTACGGCACGACAAAGCTAATACTGGCCATCCACTTGCCAGGCCGAGCGGAGGGACCATTCACAACAACAAGTGGAGATAAAACTGGGGCATCATTGGAGTGTGCCTGTGCAAGACGGGCTGGAATAGGAGGTGAAGCTATCCTCCTGCCATTGCAGGTAAGCTTATCCCATGGGTGAAGGGATGTGCTTGATAGGGAATACGGAAAAAAGGAAGCCACCATCAAGAATGCGGCTGAAACAGCAGAAAGAGTGAAGAAACAGAAGAATGACGGTGAAGCCGAAGAAAGGAGATGCTCGCTGAGTAATGCACGTGACATTGACCGGGGGCTCACGTGCATAAATAGGGCCTTAACCCCCATCCTCACCGCCTTCTTCTTCCATCCTTCCACCCCGTGATCGCGCGTCTTCAGCATCACGTGTGCTTGTTGTGGCCTCGTTGCCTGGTTGCCTGGGCTTCCGTGCTGCTTGATATTGATGGCCAGCTTCATTTCCCCCATTCTTCTACTCCTACTGTCTTTCGCTCTTCCTATCTGCCATTCCTACCCCAGGTCTCTCAATCTCACCACATGTTCACCTTCATGTCAAAGCCCCGTCACATCCCCGTTACTCAATCCTGACCTACCACTTCTGACTTCATGGCTACTGCACGGCCCGTATACACTGTGGACTGATAACAGTATGCAACTGTGCAGTAAGGCAAGATGACTGTGCCACATCTTGTCAGCCTTAAGACACTCTCTTCATCACTGGAGAATGATCTGGTTGCATGGATGAACCAATGCAAATATTCCCGAACTACCTCACAGCTTTCCACATCACCCGGGAGAGCAATGTCATTTGGCCTCATGTGGATGATGGTCAATGAGCCCAGAGAATACGGGTTAGATGCCGACGAGCACAAGGGAATGCTATGTGCCATGAGTATAGTCTTTTCTAAACCGGTGGGTATTCTTTCTATATCTTGTTTGGGTTTACAGTACTAACAGCATGCAGAAAGGCAATCGACACGTGTATATGACACGCGTGTCGCCGTGCTTGCAGCTCAGAGCAGATCATCTGTGGTCTGAAGAAGGCCTCGTATATATACATACATATATATATATTCATCATGTGCATCGCAGTACGCTACTGCTGAGACCACTGCAGGGCTGTCCAAACAAAATGACATTCAGAAGAGATATATACAACCTTGAGCACATGGGGCCAAAACAAGAGCATTCAGAAAAGTCTCGCACGTCCTGGAGCAGAACATCCTCGACAATATATGCGACTTCCTGGTGTGAATGAGCAATGACACTCACTAGAAGCTCATTGTTATCGCAGAGCAGGATCAGCCAGAGACATTATCAAGATCGCGTCCTCAACAACATATCAATCACATCGCCTGAATCAAACCCATCTCACCACGAGGAACCGATCGGCATGGATTCGAAGCCGGGGCAATTACGCGAGATTCTCACAGCCTTGCGATGCCTTCTTCGTATCCCGTTACACTGGGACATTAGCATTATGAAGTCCACTGCTTCTCGTCGCTATCCCAGCAGTGAAACATCACCCACTTTTCGCTCTCAGGGACGCGATGAAGGTTAAAAGCAGATCATCTGCTCCCCGATGAAAAGAGTTCATCGCATGCGTCCAACCAATACCGCCACCGGGAAAAGCTAGGGATATGCTCAAGCACATATCGTCCAATCAAGAGCTGTACAGCCTTGCGCAGAACATGGATACATATTCTCCATATGCCCGGTGGACGATGTCAACATAGGACCCTGAGAAGTCTGATCTCAGGCCACACCTCACTGTTAATGGTGATAATTTCGTCGATTTGAAATACGAGACATTTGATTCGGGTGTATTTGTTCGATCGGGATCGACCAAAATCGACTCTATCGAAGAGCGATATAGAAAAATCGCCAACTTTTTGGTCAAATGGCAAAGGTGCAGGCCAGTTTGAATGCTGCTCGACAGGCCAAGGCCACGGCTAACGACGCCAACCAGCTTATGAAATTGCTTCGCACGTGCGGTTCGATATACTCGATGGTGATGTCGTGTCTATATATATGGAGCAGGACGACCGCATCTTCGCATACTTCTGGGCGAATACCAAACGCGATAACCATATCCTCACCCCCTGTCCCCTTAGGGTCATGGGAATTAACTGCCTACGGACTCGCCGAAACTCCAGCATCTCCTACATCTCTTCCACAAGGAAGGTGTCATTACCAAGGATGAGACTGCCATCGACGATTCCTGGATACTAGTTTATACATACTATCCCATCGTGCTCTGCATCCAAGAGATATGTTACGAGGCACTGGGAGTGTTATCCATCTACATCAAGAATAGGATACAAGGGTGCTATTGAAGTACCGCTTGTTGGAAGTATATATATCTTCGTTTGTTTCCTGATATGCGTTTCAGCAACATCAACTATATGCCTGGGGTTTGACAAACGACCATATCAAACTGAACATTGTTATTGCTGTGAGCATCCTAATCGCGCCACATGTATGCGTGCACAGGCAAATGAAATGCGCGACTTCAAGCTGGACGCCGACCGCACTTGGCGGATATAAAGACGAAGATGATGATAAGCCAGGGTCTTCCATCTAAACTCTAATGAAATGGAAGACTCTGGTAACCCGGGCGTTATAGGCCAACGGGGCCACAGAAGGCGACTTCATATATACACCCATATCGGAACCAAAGAGTCGCCTGATCACTCGGGCTTTCTGTGCCTGGGGAGGGATCATGGCCGGGGGAGGGAATACAGAGTTGGGCTACTTAAGGGATTCATGAGAGCATCGTATGAGTGCCTCGACAAAAGCACCTCCGATTTTATGATGCGATGAACGTTCATCATGTCTGATCCAGGGAACTTCACACGATTTGCGATCGATTCGGTCGGCGAGGACGCCCTCATACCCCCCAAAATAAATACATGTGTCGGTTTCAAAAGACAGATGGGACCATTGCTTTGGCACTCGTCCTCCAACAGCACCGCCTTGATAGAAACCCCCCAAGTTCTGATTTCGACGTCAAAAACACGAATAAGCATCGCCAGAGTCGCATGCTAACGTTTATACGGAAATACTTCCGCTTCGCTACGTTCGTGGAAATAACCACCAGATCAGCTGGTATCCGTCCACAAAATATGTGGTCATATTATGAGCAAAGAGAAACCCTTCCCTGCACGGTTTGGATCAACAACTACATGTTGCCTCGTGGTGCCTGAGTTCCATATCGACCCTCGACTGTTCGACATGTTCCAGACCACAAGCATTGGCTGGATTCTGTTTATCTTCCATACTTCATCTTTCTTCTTATAGAGCCCTATTCGACAGACATAGGACAGTGTTCTGTGTATTTTTCTACCTTTATTCTACCTTTATTTAGCTACTCCTTCGAAACTAAGTGGCGGTCAGGACGGCATAGCATGGACAACCAACCCTACACAGTCAATAGGATACCACCAGGCTCAGCATCTAAACCTCCAATTGTCGAAATAGACAATTTCGAATGAGGTCATGGCATTACCAGCGAGATATCCAGTCGCAAAAACAGTGACGCAGTCAATCAAAGAGAGGGTGGAAACAGTAGAATGGATTGTCAATAATCCGAGCTTTAGGCGCTGGATGGAAATACTACCGCGCCCTACAAGGTTCATCTGAACCAGTCTACGAAGCACGAGCTGGACC
The DNA here is from genome assembly GCA_027569665.1 of Aspergillus bridgeri. Classification (NCBI taxonomy): domain Eukaryota; kingdom Fungi; phylum Ascomycota; class Eurotiomycetes; order Eurotiales; family Aspergillaceae; genus Aspergillus; species Aspergillus bridgeri. Next base: position 56,452 of record JAPDKQ010000062.1, on the reverse strand, counting down.
TGGTGCTCAATGCCCCTCATGCTCATATGAGCGTGAATTACACAATGCCAATGTCATCCAGCACCAGATCATTCTCGCTGCGTTCTACGAACTGGACAACTATATGGTGAAACGCACCAACTGCCTGGAGGCACTGCGTCTGGTGAAACGGCGAGTCGGCATTGACGATTCCAATGCGGAAGCTCATATCTATATCTATATCTATATATAGGGGATAGAGAAGCCGGGGCTCAAGCAGGGGGTGGCTGAAACATCGGTCGTCGTGGGGTGTTTGGACCAGAGGTTCAATGACAAGGGCGTAAGCAGTGCCATTCCAAACATGAAACAACCATCCCATGAGAATAAGGATTGGCCATATTTCGAGGGGATGAAGAACAAAGACTGGAGAGAATGCGACATCAGCATGAACCACATGCTCCTAGTCCAATAGCCAACGAACAAATCATTCTACCGATTTCAAACCCAGAATTGCAAATCATTGCGTCATATCTGGCAGTTGAAGTGCTCCCTCGCCACAATACATCGACATTCTTGTCATAAGGAATCCAGAAAGCACATGCATTAGGGCCTTTGGAAACCCCTGGTTCTAGGACCTATTCTCCAAACCAGGCCATGCCCGGGCCTGGTCCTCAGGGTGCTCGGGATGTACTGGATCGAGAAGGATTACAAGTCACCGATTTAGGATCTATCCAAATTCAGTATGCATGGATCGCATGCTCAGGCACTTATGCCTGACAACAGCAGAAAGCAATGAGTTCCCGGAGATCACCGGGGCGTATTCATATCAAAGACTTGAGAACTCTGCTGTCAGCAAGATATCAGAACTCGCTATGAAAGCCCGAGCACACCACATAATCCATCTCGGTAAGATATCTGGGCCATTCAACGGGGTGAACCACCAGCAACTTGGCAATTCAAATTGCTGATAACACTATACCACTCTATAAACTTCCTGCGCCGCATCTGTATATGTATAATATACATGTATACATTGCTATGGAACGAAATTCTGTCAGCAATTTCGCGAGTTCGCAACAATGCGTCAAAGATATTTAAGGGGAGACCGTTAAGTCGGCCGACCAACCAATGCTACTTTGGTTATATAGAATTCGATCTCAGGTTGGAAGTTCCGAGGTCTTGAACCACAGCAGAATGTGGACCACCAGCCAACAAAATCGGTTCTTTCCAGCTCAGAAAAAGGCTTCCAGAGATCAGCCATGTCCGATCGGTTATCAGGCCTGGAAATATGTGCCAAGAGTACACGCCATATTTCAACGGCGGAATATAGGTGTCAATAATACATCCGCAAAACTAAGCCCAAGAGAAAAAGTGCCACCAGCCTTGCTTATCCGGCTAGATCACCGAATCCCCGTGGAAAGTATACACAGGAGCCTCGGGCATTCTATATAGCAGACTTCTACGTGGATATACCGAGAAAGCAGACGCACAGGAAACTCCTGCAGTACTTGCAGAGCAACAAACTCTTCAACGCATCGCCGGGGGATATGTGCAGACCAGGAACACAAAATTTCCCTGGGAGTTCTGGAATGAGCATTCGGAGTGGTTGAAGTAGCCATTGTCTCATCAGTTATTCCCCTATACTCTTTTCATGAGCGGCAAGGAGCTGGATATCTGCGACAACATTACGACTCCTGTCGCAGGATCCATTAACAACGGTCCCGATATAATCCAGGTCCAGAATTTGGAGGAATCTGCAACCGATCCGAATTGGGAGATCTAGCAGACATCCAGTAGGATGGCCTCCGACATGGACATGAAGGATCTGTCACATGCATCGCTTCTGGAAGGCAAAGCTGAGCGAGGAGGCATACTTTATCGAATTCTTTGTTCGAAGTCCCACCCCATCAATCCAGATAGGATATAACCGGATCAATCCCCAGGAACCCGATATCGACCATTTGCAATGGATATATCATATTCATCGGATAACGACTGCTTTATTTCGAAGCAATTTGGAAAGCGGAGCGACTGTGACTTCATGGTTGGATCCGACGACAAGTGCTGTGTCCAGCATTGTGGCTACACTCATACAGTCACCTAACATGCTATCAATCTATATACTCTTCCCAAGGGCATTTACGATAAGTTCCAGGCGTAGACATCGTCGCACGCCGTGGCTGGTCGGATACACCGGCCCATTATATACAGTATACTACACTTTCAACATTATATAATCCATTGTCGATGATACTAGGGATATTTTAAGCGAAGCCTTGCTGCAGTACTGGAGAACCCTCTTCGGACCATCATATCGTGCCGGTTGGTGGACTGGTTGGCGTTAAATAAATCTTTTGGTCTGTCGTTGAGATGTCAATGATAACATCTATGGACACACACAGACCAAGGAAGATACGATCACTGAAAACGGACTGTAATGGCTAGTCCTCCAACTCGCCATGTTCCTTGCGCGGCCGACTAATCACGACTGAAGCGGAAGTTTGCAGGCCTATTGCGCATAACCGGATGATGCAAGATTGATCAATCGGCAAGATATGTCCTCTCGGGTAGCCCAAGGGTATGCTCGTGTATCAATGTATCGTCAAGGTATCATCAACCTTTATCCTGTCTAGCGCGGAAAAGATTAACTACTGCAATTTCTACCGACTTCTTCCGATGGTAATGGACATGGGAGAACTCCTGACCTGAGGCGTTGGAGAATAATAAAGCCCCAGTTCCCCAGGGTCCAGTCGAAAAGCTTGAGAAGAGCAAGATCGAGTTCGAGAATGTCCAGCCGCGCTGCAAGGGATATAGGTCCTATCCTCACACGAGCTCCCACCGAGCTAAACACTACGGACAAAACTCGAAAGGTCAGACGCCTTCTGGACAATTGCAAAAAGTCTGTCGTTACCTTCGATATTGCCAGAATCCTATTTACAGGGTTTGGCATATATATACATATATGGACAGGGCCATTTCGAAGCTCAAAAAGCTCAATGGCATATATTCAGGGCCAGATCATCAAATGGAACTCTGGAAGCCCGAGAAGCATATTCAATAAGCGACTACGAAGCATGTCGGCACAGCGACATTCAGAAAGCCAGCCTTTATGGCAAAAGTTCTAGTCTAAACAGCGCAAAGATATCGGCCTATTGGTCGATCTAGGTATGATTAAAGATCTCAGAGTCGTACTGTATCGACTTGTCTATCGAATCGCCAATATCGTTCCCGAATGAGACTCCTGGCTCTATAGAGGCAGAGCGGAAACGTTCAATCGACAAAGAAGGATAGCGATAAGCCCAGGTTGCTTTGCACGGTGTGGCCTTGATACACGTCGCGAGAGAAGGGACTTTTAGGGATTAAGGAAAAGGAATTGTGGAGGGATTAGGACTGGAACACACGAGGAGCGCTGTTGGGGAATCCCGAGGCGCCCGTGGGAAACTGTGCGCCTGTATCGTGATGCCACTGCCACCACGACATATCTTCTGGGGTTCCGGAGACCTCGATTTTGTCTTGAGGAAGTAAGGATGGTCCTCAATCCTGGGCGATATGGATCTCCCGTTGCCTGGCTTCTCAGACGAGTTCGAAGGGCTGAATTCTTTTCCTGGTCAGACTTAATATATGATCTAGGAACTCGAAAAAGGATAAAAAGGATATCATGGCACAACATGGACCACAAGCTCTGTCGCTGATTGCTACAGCGATACTACAGGCGCGGCACTGGCCCTTACGCGTTAATACTTTATTAGGTACCCAATATATACAAAAGGCTCTTCAAAAGGCTCCAGCACGGCATTCGCAGGCCTAAGCCCGAATTTACTAATGAAAAATTGCGAGGTCTTTGTTACCTGGGAGCTGTCATTAACGACGCACTTCGCTTGAAGCTTTCAGGCCCTAGTGGACCACCAACAATGTCACCTGCAGAGGGCCTTCAGGTCGACGAAGTTTAGATACTTGGCGAGAAAATCCGGAGTTACAGTCCTAACAAAAGAAGAGCCAAATGACTGAAAGAGGTCAGAAACTGAATTCCACCCAGGCAGAGAATCATCACCTCGAGCGTCAATACGAAAAGACGAGGGAAACCTAGTGCTGGTAGCACAAGTTGAATATTATATATCTCGCAATATATAAACAAAAACGGCGGATCCTATGAACAATGGACGAGGCCGTCACCAGTCATCGATGCAGAGTACCTATAGGACGGATCAAAGGACTCCAGGGAGGACTCAAAGGAGAACACGACGAAGGAAATCGAGTCTCATGTATTTCAAGATGCAGTTTAGGACGAGCAGCGGTAGCAAGAGGCATTCGACTGATCACACTAGCTGCTGCTGGCCGCCAAAATAGCCAAATCCTCTATACAGCCTTGCTGGTTGGCTTTCAGGAACAGTCAATCGACAACCAAATGCAGGTGTATATGCGATCGCTCTGAAATTCTATATTCAACCCATTCCAGAAAGAATCTCAACCATCAAGTCTGGCAACCCCTTCGACCATGGGGCAGAGCGCAGCATCATCGCGATAGGTTTCAACCGAATTTATGAATCATTTTACCAGCATCGGCGTCGGGGTCCAGTACGACTGCGACTTATTTTCTAAAGCAACAACCCTACTTGGCAAATATAATCACTCTGGTGCCGATTCCGCCCATCAGCAAACATACTGGGACGTGGTACAAGACGTAACAGAAGAAGCGCACCATCCTGCAAACCCGCGCTTTATCAACGCCCTAATATATATTTCCTGGAAGAACCTACAGAAGGGCAAAAGAATACTCGTTACAAGCGGCTTTACGCTACCAAGGGTATGGAAGCGACACCGATTCCCAGACCAGAAGAAACATTTGACGGTAAAAATGCCGCATGGCTTATTGTATTAAAGGGCCTATATTTCCACTTTTCTTGGTAAAGCTGCTGGGGAAGAAGACGAACAAGAGGGAGAAGAGGAAGAAGAGAATGGTTAGCAGACATTGGCAATGGAAAATCCATGTTTCCTCTTGAAAGTCCTTTGAGTTTCAGCGCCAGCATATCGGATTGCAGTTACATGCGAAATATTTCGGTCTCGTTGATTTGCAACCTGGCTAGGAAACGGATTCAATACTCAAACGCCTCGAACCCCGAGGTTAACATATCAAAGTGAACATTGGACGGATGCGCCTCTAGAATGGCAACATGCATACTGGACCCCAAGAAGGCGGAAGATGAGATGCAGGCCTTGATCGACCAAGGAGAAACCGAGTGTGGACTCGATCGAGCCCTTGTCAGGCTGGACACCCACACGACGAAGAACAGTCGAGACCGCCCACTATCTCCACCAGAGTGGATACAAGGTTCGGAAAAGATCGCAACTGAGTCAGTTGAATCCCGGTGTGTGCGAAAAGATGTCGGAGAAAGACCCGCCAAGAAACCCTTCTACGCTCTGAAGGAATATCTCACTGAACATGGTCATCTCGGGCAGCGGCAGTGCCTGATATATAAAGGTCCTCGCCGCACCATTCTAGTTGTGAAACAGATCCCCCTTTTTTATTAGTCATACCGCCCCGTTTCAGACACCTTGTTCTAAGCGAATATGGAATCGGTATATCTGACACCATTATTCGCTCTATTGCGAGATCTATCCACAATAATAATAAGCGCCGTTTCAGAAAGTCCCGGGATGCCGATAAAGTGTATTTAGTTGCGTTCCGTCTTCCAGAGCGGGTACCACGCATCGTGGTTATTGTCACTGGCTTGTTTCTAATTTTGATTATAATTTAGAGCTAAAAAGTCTATCGAGAGTTTAATCCTGACCTGTCCAATTATCTCCACATTTCTGACTCTCTTCGTAACGGGTCTTGGCGTCATATTCATTATAGTTGTTACTACGGAGGGTCCTGGTGTTTGAAAAATGAATCCATACTACATGCTAGCAAACCTAAGCACAAAAACAATCAAGCTACCAATACAAACACTCGAAATCTAAACAAACTAATCGACATGAATCCTCCTCAAACACCTCTCCGCCAAGCTCACAAACGAGCTTCTAGTATGCATCATACTAACATTATCGCTCACCATGAAGTCTCCCTCTTCCCATGCATGCCAGTAGCACACTCGTCGATCATGCAACAGTCCATCCAGCACCGCACAGACCGCCTCGGAGCTCTCGACACCGTTGATTGTCACGCTGGTGGGATCGAAGGCGGTTTTCTCCTGCGGCCAGGGCTCGTGGTAGCGAAGGGATGGACGGCCTGTAGCCGGGTGGGGAATCACCAGAGGGAGGTTGGTGAGGACGGCTTCATCGAAGGAAGGGGTTTGTACGGACCAGGTGAGGGGAGTCAGGGCAGACAGAGGGAGAGAGGGCGGGAGGTTCGCAAAGACGAGATGAGACGGCGCGAACAGCGTGTAGCCGGTATTCTTAGGGGAGGGAGTGGTGGCAGTGAACACTTGGAATCTGTACCAGATGTTAGAGATGACTTGCTATAGCGAGGAAGAGACATACTTAGGGGGAAGCGAAGTCACAGTCTCATTCCCCTCAGAATCAACCTCTTTCTTGATCTTGAACAGCCCGTCGTAGTGATATGGCATCCACTCAGCAGAGAGAACATTGTTCAAACCCTTTCCGTCAGCTCCATGGTCTTTGACTTCGAGGATCAGACCAAATTTCCATCCAACGGGGGTACCCATTTCGGTGGCCTTTTCAACGAAGAGGTCCCGGTCAAGAGTGTCTGCGAATCCTCGGAGAATGACCGGGGAGTTTTCCTGAGCGAGCAGACGGAGCTTCTGCATGTCCACGGCTTTGATGGATGGCCGAGCATCATCGACCCTCTGGATAGTTATGCCACAGGGGTAGTTAAACTCGACAGTGACATCTTCAGGCCAAGAAAGAAGAGGGTTCTTCTCCCGATAATACCATGGCTGACCATTTCGCCAAACAAGCTCCGCTTTATCGTCGCCATCAAACGACTCCCGATGTTCAAACCTCATGTGCCCATCGGCAGTAAAGTAAGGCGCCGAGTGCCATGGTGTTACAGGGGAATGGGTCTGCGGCAGAACGGAGATCGAAATTTTTCGAGATCCGTTGGATGGATGAATGGACAGTCGGACATGATCAGGGAAGGATTTGGCGATGGCCTGTGCAAATGCCTTCATGTTGTCAGCGTCGATGCCAATGTTGAGTCAGTCCGATGAGTAACCTACAGCTCCGCGGACAATCATCTTCTTGGCGATCTGCTCGCATTTCTTCTTGTGTTGGCTCTTAGAGGAGTCCTCCATGGTATGTGCCAAGTCCTTCGTGAGAAACTTGATGTATCCGCGATACGTGGTGCAGACATCCTCATCTGATGCGATGCGCTCATTGACATCATGATCAGAAGGGGTATGAATGCGGATGAGGTCCTCACGGAACTGTGGTGCCCTCTTTTCGTAGGTCTCAGCGTCAAGGGGGACTTCGTTGACCGTGTAGAGGATATCGCGAAGGTGGACGAAGTCGATGTTGGTGAACTCCTTGTCTCGCACCATGGTGCGCAAGCCTTGTCCATATTCCCACACCTCCTTGTCAGAGACGCCAAGAAGGTCTAAGCATATTAGCGAGAAAGCCGGGCTTGGAGTTCCCTGTATACTGACCATTGTACACCAGACCATCCGACGCAATTGTCAGTCTAGCTCCCGGGGTATAGATGTCCTCGATGGCCAGGCAAAGGCCGTTCAAATGCGCCAGAGAGATCTCCTCGCCCTTGTCAGGCAGACAGCCGAGAGTCTTGCCCTCGTGATTCGGGGATTTGAAAGGGAATGCAGGTAACACCAGCCGGATTGGCTTCTCTGCGCGCACCCGTCCGTAGATAATGGATAGGAACTTCAGAGTGCCTTCGTCCGAGCGATCTTTCACATTAGACGGCAGAACACTCCGGTAACGCCCAAGGACGTCCAGAATGTCGCAGGCCGTTTGCAAAGCGGGTCCGTAGAATCGCTCCTGCATGAGAGGCAGGGCCGAGGACGAACCGTCGGAGTTAGACAAGCGTCGAACCATTGTGTGTGTGTGTGTGTGTATGTATTCTGTAGAGAATCAAAGAAGATATGCTATCACTCTAAAATCTGCCATCGTCACCTCAACACTCGAGATTATATACTGGCATCACGTACGGAGGCCGACGGTGGGTAACGGTGGCTCCATCTCATCATGATCAGGCCTGGCTGGAAGGCCAAGAGTTTCATGCGCCACGCGTTTTTCCACTCATGGCGTGTGTGTCTATCTGTCTACCCCTGGACTATCCTTGGTAGCGCCTATTACCAAGGCGTTTGTCATCTGTGTAGGCATCCTAACGGTGCTCGACGTCTAAGATGCCCGGTTCGAACCGAATCGAATTAAGGGTCTGATAGTGTAAAAGTGGAGAAGTGTTCCTGAAATTCTGCTGATCAATCGCGGAATAAGACCGCACTGCTAGTATCGGCGATTGATAATAGCGTTGAATGGGTGGTTTAAGATGCCTTGGCGCATGGACCGAGCCCGTTAGCATCTTATCTCGGCCGGAGAGAAACCGTGAAGAAATCAACCCGTAGGAGTAGGGAGGAAATTTCTTCCGCCCAATCCACGGATCGAAACGACCAGCCAAGACGTTACATTGCAGGATTTGGACGCCGTTGCCGTTGGTTCTACTGGACTGGGCCTGCCAAGACAGATGGCATGACAGCCTATGACAGGCTAAGGACGGCCGGTCCCAACAATAGCGTCGTCTGGACCATTCCTGGCGAATGATCAGGCAGCAGTCTGCAGGGGGTGCCACCCACTTGGTCGATCCCTTCTCATTTACCGATTCTCATCATCTTGCTGCCAATTGTCTCATCTTAAATGGACCCAGGGATCAGGAGAGCATGGAAGGATTCCGCGGCTTATTCAAGCAGTATATGAACTGAAGAACTGGGTGATAGCCTTCCCAGTAGCAATTCTTCTGCGTCTAAACACATGCACAATGTCGATCGGAACTGAAACTAGAGATAACGTTGACCTGGTTGTCGTCGGGGGTTGGTAGTCGTCATACAACCATGAATCATACTGACATGTATAGGGGGTCCGACTGGTCTGGCGATTGCAGTGCTTGCTCGCTCGCTGGGACTCTCTGTTCGCATTCTTGGTGAGTAACTTTAGTCGCCTGTAGGCAAGTCTAACGCCACTGCAGATGCCAAAGAAGGTCCTCTGGATCTGGGCCGAGCCGATGCTCTGAATGCACGCACACAGCAATATCTCGAGGTTTCGAAAACCCTTGAGAAACTTCTACCGCAGGGCATTACCTGCAACAGTATGTGGCCCTCTCCGTTCCTGGGTCTTCTAACAGGAAGTAGCAAGTTCGACATTCGAAGCCGGCGAATTTACATCTCGTCAAAGCCACTGGTGGACATCGTTAAAGCACACCTTCAGGCCGAACTTCCTCATGATCGGTCAGCCACGGGTGGAGGCCGCCTTGCTCGAGCAGCTCGATATTGCAGTGGATTACAATCGCACGGTGGTTTCCGTCACCGAGTTCGCGAGTGGCGCTGCAGTTACTACAAACAAAGGAGAAACGCTTCGAGGAAAATATGTTGTTGCTGCAGACGGAGCGCGATCGTTCATTCGAACGGCTCTCGACATTCCTTTCACAGGCACAAAGCCGGAGATGACCTGGGCGGTTCTTGATACTTTCCTCGAGACTGACTTTCCTGTCTGTCCGGAGATCATCACGTTCCAGGTGGATGGGCAGTCGCGAGTGGCATGGATTCCTCGGTGAGACCCACGAACCACATACCAGACATTCCCTGACGCCAAAACAGAGAGCGCGGCATGTCTCGATTCTACATTCTTCTCGACGGAGACGTGACCCAAGCCAAGGCTGAAGCATCTGTCCGAGCACACATGTCTCCTTATAAGATAGATTTCGTCAAGACAGAGTGGTTCAGCACGTTTGACAGTATGTCTCTTTTCCCTTACGCATTTGGCCAATACTAACATTCCCCAGTCAAGGAACGCATCGCCGAAACATTCATCTCACAATCTGGAAACGGTCGAATCATCCTGGCTGGCGATGCCGCACACGTCCACGCGGTCAACGGCGGCCAAGGGCTCAACACCGGCATCGCGGACGCGTTCGCCTTGACCTGGCGGCTTGGACTTGCTGTTAAAGGGCTTGCAAGCTATGAGGTCCTTCGCAGCTATGATACGGAGCGTCGTGCCGTGGCAGCTGGCGTGATTGAGGTAGCTGCAACGCTGGTCCGGACGACGGTCAAGACAGCACTGGAATACGTGGACGCGATCGAGCGGAATGCCGGATATATCACTGGTAAGTCTTCATGCTTATTGCAAGTCCTTCACTAACAGAATTAGGCATGGGGGTTGCATATCCCGAAGGAACCTTAGTCCGCGAGTCAGAAATCGGGGAATTCGTGGCTGGCCATCGCTGTCCAGATCTGACCGTCACTGCGCTTTCGGACTCACTTGGCGTTCGTACTGGAGAGGAAAGACGACTCTATACTCTCTTCCGATATGGAAAATTTGTTGTCCTGTTCCTTGGAGACCAGACTACCCCGGTGTCCTCGGCTCAATTGAAAAAATATCAAGAAGTCGCAGATTTCTGGAACATTCGTGCAGACGATAAACGCAGCGATGCGGATATCCCTGAATACCAAGCAAGCTGGGTTGGCAATCAGTCTGGCGTGGTGGTGATTCGCCCTGATTTCTACACGGGATATGCAGGAGGAAATTGGCAGGAGTACTTAGACGCTTTATTGTTGTAACAACATAGATATGAGTAAATAGGATAAATTGATAGTGGAATAAGCCATTATATGCTCTACTAAACTATGAAATATTTCGGGGAGGCATTACAGCGGTAAGTCTACCCCTTCACGGCGAAAAGCTGCACAGGTATTATATTTCCAATTGACTAGGAAAATCCTTCTTTAACCTATTGCGAAGGCCCATGTCGTTCTCTTCTCTTAGGGAATGTTAGCATCATGGATTATGGGAGAAGAGTACCCAATTGTGGTCTCTATGGGGGTTCACACGTCAGTTCGTCTCTGTGCCGCCCAAGATATACCTTAATTATAGCCTCGTAGGAATTCGGGTATGCTTCTGCAGCTCAGCCTGCTCAAGACCAGCGGCGGGCATTGGCTTGCGCACCTATATTTTTTTAGAGCATGGGCGAACAGAACAGTATTTGATTGTGGGCCTGAAGTTGGATTTCACACACGATTTGAAATGGTCCTTGCTCGATAGGTGGGAAGTTTTTATGAAAAAAGGAAATTTTCTTCTCTTTGTACTATTCAAGCACCATGTTAATGTCGGAAATGTAAAATACGGCAGTGCTATTTCGGTGTTCAGGCAAGATAGTGATCGCAGTTACTGCCGTGCGGAAAGCGGTTTTGCACCATTCGCAGTCGGGGTTTCGATCTATCGGAACATGATATATAATGTTTTAACGTACACCGGGCCCAGTTATATCATGACGTGGACCGAAGATTATACCTTGATATCCTTGGTACATTTTCTGAGATGGCCTGGGTACTGGAGAATTAACGGCTTCAACAGATAGTTTGTTTGATCAGTGAGGAGAAATATGTTTCAGGGTTTGGATTGTCATTGCATATTGCTTCCCGCAGAAACATTCCTTTAAGTCACTGGGTTTTTTTTTCATTTGCATCGATTTTATTGTTATGTGACCACAGAGTATGAATTATAACTGGACCCTCTGGCGACATCAAGCTCAATCATAGGTGCTCTATGGCCGCTTGTCTGCAACGTTTGCGGGTGATAATCGAATCGTGGTATACATGAATCCGTTGAAGGCCAGGGAGCATAAGATTCTGTTCTTGTCTTCAATTTAACGGCAGCACTGGAAGCACTGAAACAAACATTAGTATCATCGTTCCACATAACAACAAGAAGAAAAAAGGAAGTACAAACAGCACACCAAGCAGCATCAGTACTAACCGCAGGGTATGGTAGCTCATGAAAAAGAAGTGATGATTGTTTGACGATGCCATGTTCTTTCAATTCGTGGTATCGTAACACAGCCATCTCTTTCCAGAGTAGATCCTCCTTTCACTGCAGTATGCCATCTAACCGCTAATATTCGGAGATTGTCCCAAGTGTTCGAAGGTAACCCAAAATATCATATGAGAATACAGTTCGCTTGTATTTGGCCTGTATTGGGAAAATCATTTTTACTTTTTGGCTCGGCTGTCGGGTTGGGTGAACGCCCGCAAGCTTGTCCAATTCGCATATACACCTTTGGGTTGTTGAGCTGTTCGACTAGGTTTTGTAGACCGTCTTCGAGCTTGGAGGCGGCAGTTTGATCGATAATCCTTCGTAAGTCGGCGATAAATGTCTGAAAACGGGGTATTAGGTTTCTATATGGGTTCTCATCGCTTAAATACAATGATAGAGATATTTGATCTAATGGTATTCCAATCCAGGAATGGAAAGGGGATGGAAGAACAAGGGATAGATGCAAAAGCGAATGGAACGGGGAAGACTGTAGTTAGCATTCTAGGTATAGTGAATGATTCCCACTCTGTGAATACCATCTACATAAGCTAACTATCTTCTACATAGGTAACGTGAATGATTTCCAGGTCTTCTGAATATTGAAGTACGCAATCTCGCAATGACTCAGAGAGAAGAAAGGAACCTTCCATTAGTTAGTTTGCATTGTTTGCTGTTCCTTCTTTGCATAAAAGGGCTGCATATCTCCTACATTTTTCATGTATCTAAGAAGCAAGAATTCAGACAAGTCTTCCACTTTGCTCAAAGTCCTAATACACTGATACTGAATATTCTCGAGAAACTTAGACCGGAAGGAAGGCAGAAGAGCAAAAAGAAAAAGGGAAAGAAAGGGAAACTTCCAATACATGAGTAATTATTCCGTAACAGCACTGCACATAGTTATCCATAGACCGTTCTGCTTGATATGCTACGTCGAAATATACTCCCGCCGTTAGCGTTTCTGCATAACTGGCCTCACACTGGACAAAGCCTCCAAAGTATCTTCAGCAAAGTGGAAGTATATTGTCTAAAAGGAAGAGTTTAGTACCGGAGCATAAGCACGTAAAAGCCAAAGGCCAAGAGATTCTCCGGGCTTTCGATAGAAGTAACAAGGCGACTAGAATTCAAATAGCAAGCTACTCAACAGAGCCAGCTCCGTCCAACTGAAGAACCCGTCTCCCGACTGAAAAACCAAACACAAGACATCTGAACACAAAACGTTCCAACAATAGACATCTCTCAGACATCGTACCTTTCAGGAAACCTAGCAATTCGGGAACGGAGGGTCCGACTTGCTGACACCATCATAGATGACCTGCTTGCCGGGGTTCTTGAAAATAGTCTGCTTTCCCTCGGCAGTCTTGCAACCATTGTTCACATTCGCCACAAACATATCAGGGTACGCTGAACCAAAGGAGCCCGCGTCGCCAGATCCACCGGAAATCTCGACGTCTGCACAGTTCATATACATCTCGCGGTTACCGATCAGGTTGAACCAAGACCAAGCAAGGAGGGCCTTGCCGTTAGCCACATCAGCGGGGAGAGTGAAGTCGTATTTGGAGGTGAGCGGACATCCGCCGATCATGGACTCGATGACCTTGAACGTCTTGCCCTCATCATAGCTCAGGGACAGCTGGCAGGAGCCGCCGCCGTGGGTCGCAGCACCGGCCAGCGTGATATTGTAGGTCTGTCCGGCGTCGTACTTGGCGGTCGTGCGCCAGGGGGTGTTCTTGTGGTAGCCCTTGCAGGGGAAGTTGGATCCTAGGCTTGTTAGCATCGTTCTGGACTGGTTGCCTGGGCTTGGAAGGATAGGTGGTACCAGAGCTTTCAAGAGGGCTGGTATTGGAGTAGTCGACCTTCGAGGGGTCCTTGTTGGGATCCAAAGGGCTGCGAAGAGGGTAGGGCCAGCTCATCTGCATATGGGCTGCAGCGAGGCCGGAAGCGAGAAGAAGACTGATGAGAGGGTTCATCATATTGACGGCGTAGCTGTTGGATGCTTAAGGGTTCTGCTCGAGTTGTTGTGTAGCTTCGTTGTTGATTTTGATTTTCGACAGCCGTCAGGACGTCTTTTATATCTTTGCTCTCTCATAGCCATCTGCCAACAATGTCTTCTGATGGATTGATCCATGTTGCATTTGGCCCCAAGTTGCAAATCTCAGTTCCATTCACAGGAAAGCACATGAAGTGAATGAATGCATTGCGACATCGAAGGTACATCGTGAAGCAACTCGACAGGTCGACCTGCCATATTTCTCAGGCAAATTGCATGCGACCCACTTATCTCGACAGATTTGCTCCCCAATCCCCAGACTGTCGTCAGGTGGAGACCCCATTGACATTCCTGTCATTGGATGATCGTAATTTCTCGTGCCGCCATCTCGCGCACGGTCTTGTGTGAGGATCCGTAAGCTCGGCGGGAAACGGAGAAGTCGGCATTTCGAGCACCATCCCCTTGACGCCACGAGCACCGGGGTTGCAGTCACAGCGATTAGCAGCTAGCGGTTTGTTCCTGTGATAAGCATGCAGAAGCTGACAATCGCTCGCCTATCATGGACCTGCAGAAGGTCATCCAATAAGACCCACCCCTCGTTCTTCAGGACTAAACTATGAATGCCACGGAAGATTCCATCCGTAGGCATGTCCGAGCAACTACTAGCTCCCAGGGCTAGTCAGATAGGCGCTAATTACAGTTGCATCGCGCGAGACGACCCCTTGGCAGCGGTGATTAATTTCCTTCAGCGAAATCGAGCGGCCCGTCATGGGATTCTAGATTTTAGATGCTACCACGTTCTGATCCTACAGTTACAGCTTCGCGTGTGGATCGTCTCATCCAGATATCGGGGCAAGAGGAGAGTAGATGGCCTCGATATCAATGACCCGACCTATCACATTACGTCGTTGTCTTCCTGGTCGGTAATTGCCGGGGTAGTTTCATTCTCCACAAATCCTCGGCGCCACGGAGATTAGCTGCGTCAGGCCTCATGCAGCCTGGACACAATGGCCCTGTGCATGGAATCCACACCATTCATTGCACTGATTCGTTTAATTCAGAAAGCAATTCTCAAAGCCTATTAGGACGTTTGACCCATTTCGATCGTTTACGTTGTGTCACATTTAGTTTACGGAATCCGCCGGCCGACGATGTCATCGATACATAATAGCCCTTTGCGACCCAGGTGGTGGTCTTGTCCAGCCAATGAAAGAAATACGATGCGGTCATGAGCCAAACATCTATGCGACATGAATCTATCCTGCATCTCATGGTCTCTCGATCCTCCATCAAACCACTTCCCACAACCAACATAGCACACACACACACACCCCCCTAATCCGACCACGACGGAGATGACCACCATCAATACCACGCCCCTCCGCATCGCGATGGCCTGCGACGAAGCAGGCTGGGAGTACAAAGAGGCCGTCAAAAAAGTGCTCGAAAGCCACCCCCTTGTCGCCGATATCACCGACGTAGGCGTACACTCCTCGTCCGACAAGACCGCCTACCCACACCCCGCCGTGCAAGCAGCCCTCCTCGTGCGCAACGGCCAAGTCGACCGCGCCCTTCTGATCTGCGGCACGGGCATGGGGGTCTCGATCTCTGCGAACAAGGTCCCCGGGATCCGGGCGGTGACGGCGCACGACTCATTCAGCGTGGAGCGGGCGATACTGAGCAACAACGCACAGGTGCTGTGTTTCGGACAGCGAGTGATCGGCGTGGAGCTGGCGAAGAAGCTGGCAACGGAGTGGGTGACCTATACATTTGATGAGGGGAGTACCAGCACGAAGAAGATCGAGGCGATCAGTGGGTATGAGAGGAAGTTCGCGCGGGGGATGGTCGGCGAGGATCCGGAGATTCTGATTGATTAGAGCTTTCATTTCTGGATGGAGTAATTTTGTGTTTTCATTAAACATGTCGGATCAGTGGCCGGTTTCTCAGGTATAGCACATTGCTCCCCTGCTATATGATTCTTTTTATACATTCCTATCCCCGACCCCATTGCTTAGCGTTGGTTCCAGAATGTTCGGTAACTCCTTGCCTACAGCCGTCCTACTGGGATATTCAGATTGATTTTTGACTGTGATATCTCTATCCAGTGACAACCCAAACACTTGCAAATATAATGATATCTCGATTTATATTCTAGTCCCCATCGACGTCATTCCCCCACCCCCGCGTCCCCGCATCGGCAGATCCCGTCCGGATGTGCCGGCCGGCTATACTTCAGGACGGAGAAATCTATATTAAGGCGACGATATCCTACGGGGATATGATCGGCTGCATATGCACGGAGAAATACCCCCCACCGGAGAAAAGAAAAATGCCATCAATCAGCCGGGTCCCGCTTTGCTCGCTGCACTTCAAATGGCTCACTTTCCCAAGGTCGGAGACGCTCTCCATCAACGGAGATATTTCATAGCTTCTGGTGCAAGTATTAAATAGAATGAGACACCTGCAGTGGACTCTTCTGCTATCCAATTGGGCCTGGGCAGCTTCGCTCTCCATCCAAGTCCCTTTGAACGCGTCGCGCAAAGTCCTACGACCAGACCTCTATGGCTACTCGATTGAGCCGTCTTCCCTGGCTCCATACCTTCAAAGCCCCCTCGCCTCAACCGTGCTCCGCCATATCGCCAAGATAGCCGGCGTGTCTGCTCCGATTCGCGTGGGAGGAAACATCGCCGACCAGACGATCTTCGACAGGACACTCCCTGTCCCGTTCCAAGCTCTCCCCAACGACACCGTCGTCGACGTGCTCCAGATCCGCGACGACTGGTTCAAAGGCTGGACAGATTACTTCCCCGATGGCACAGACTTCACCTACACGCTCAACCTGCGCAATGAATCCACCTCCTGGACTAACGTCATGCAACAAGCGTCGGCCGCAATACATCATCTCGGACCCTCGCTCTCGCTCTTCGAACTCGGCAACGAAATAGACCACTACATCAGCAAAGGCTGGCGCGACCAGTCCTGGGACACGAGCACCTACACTGATCAATGGAAGCGACTTACCCACCAAATCACCACATCTCCATTCTACCGCGACGCCACGCACAAGCCACGCTTCCAAGCTGCCGTCTTTGCCGACCCGCCCTGGGTCCCGGACCAACACGACGAGCTCGACGACTTCGACATCATCAACGTCACGCGCGCAGGCCTGATGAACCCGCGTCTAATCGACAGCTACGCCATGCACCTCTACCCACAGTCAACCTGCGACACCGCACGAGAAGCCCGCCTTTCGCTCGATCTACTCTCCAACCACAGCGTCATCTGGACCAACATCTCACAATACATCCCCCAAGTTGAGGCTGCAGAGCGCGCTCAGAGCCGACTGACCCTGGGCGAAACGAACTCCGCCTCGTGCAGCGGCCGTAGCGGCATCAGCGACACGTTCGGCGCTGCGCTCTGGGCAACGGACTACGTTCTCGCGGCGGCGAGTATTGGTCTAGAGCAGGTATTTTTCCACTTGGGGCATCAGAGCGAGTACTCCGCTTTTACACCGGTGGGGTACGAATATAAAGGCGAGTCGTTGGTGGCTGGTGTGAGAGCGCATTTTCTATCGCACGTGTTCCTGGCTCATGTGGTCGCGGGCGGATCGGAGAGGACGATTTCCGGGTTGTCAGGGGCAGCGAATAGTTCGGATCTGGCAGGGTATGCGATTTTCGGGGGAGATGCTACTCTGGAGAAGCTTGTGTTCGTGGATCTGGGAGTGTGGAATTCCTCTGAAGGGCTGCATAACCCGTCGACCTTGCGCGCGACGGATTCGAATTCCACATCGGGTGGAGAGAGACTAACCAGGACTGTGGAGGTCAAGACGAGCTGGGCGCCGGGAGCTCAGATCGATGTGCTTCGGTTGCAGGGGCCGGGGACGAATGCGAAAAGTGGTGTGAGCGTTTCTGGACTGGAGGTGGATATACTGACTGGTGCACTCGTGGGCCAGAAGAGACCAGAACAGGTGGTTGTTGGGTATGGAGGGTTGGTGGAATTTGAGATTCAGCGAGCGGAGGCTATTCTGTTAGAGGTCTGAGAAATTAAAGCCATGGTATGGTGTGATGAGCCTAGAAAGCAAGAGACTGTGGATATCTGATTTCCATGAAGTGCTTGGTGTGCAGATCCCGTCTACCCAGACCAAGTACATATGTACCTATTCTCTCTTTTATTAGCAGAATGTTCAGTCATCTGGTATCACATGCATGCATGAGCCAAAGGAAAACAATGAATTGAAGCCGCTATGCTTTGTAGCTAAGAGTAAAGAAGAAACTTAATACAAGGCATAAATGGCCAGTGATCGCCTCACGCTCTCTCACCAACAATCCCTACCTCTGGGGTCTCCTCTGTGGTCGAACGGTCGGTTGTCAACCCGGTTCTGGGGCCGGTTGACAGTATGGTAGCTTGGATCGATAAAAGCCCTTCGTATTGCACTATCTCTGAAGCAATCGCAGGACAAAGGGACGCTTATGGCACATGAAGGAAGGAAGTACGGGATAGTGTGCCTCAGTAGGAAGCATTCGTTGGTGACGTAGACCACGGCAGGCTGTCTGGACGAAGCTTTGACCCCCCCCGGTGTATGAATGATGGATTGAAAGTCTAGTGGCCAGTAGATCGAGCTTGCGACTGGTAAGGTTGCTGGGTCTTAGCATATTGCATTGGTGTTGTATGGGGGAATTCGCTCAGTAGTTGGAACGGTAGGATTTATGGCAGGGCACTTGAGTCCCGGACAGGACAATATGACAGAAGAAGACCACCTTATGACCATGTGCGTTCCGTCCGCGCCACAATCCCTGGCCGTAAAAGCCAATCCGAACCCAACATTATCCTTCTCTTGTTAGTGGGGGGCCTGGTTAGAGCTTCCACGCATCATAACTGCCAATTCAAACCTACCTCGTTCACCAACCAAGTCACTTGAAGTAAATATGGAAGAGGATTTCTCTGGTGACTCTTCGGCTTTGTATAGAATTGTGGCCAGTGCTCTTGGGCTCGGTGTGGAAAATGCTCACATAACGTCCGCATGCTTCTTTGGCCTTTTGGCTAGAGTTTACTCCGAGGCTTGCGTCCCCAATCTCAGGAACCGATGCTTGGCAGGTGAAGCATGAAATTTTGTATACTCCTTGGCTCATGAGCAGGGGTATGACTGTCCTTATTCTATTTGCCTGCATGGTGATGATTCCGTTGGCGCTCTCAGAGGAGTGGCTGAAGGCAAGCTTGCCCATGTAATCGTTTGGCGGGATAGTACATCCTTCGACATTTTCTTAATATGATCCGGGATTTCCTTGCTAATGGTGTCTTTGGGGTAGACTGGGTTTCGAAAAGTCTCTTTGAAACGATGTTTGTAGCTGTATGTTGTATTTGGATAACACTCATCGTATGTCAATGGCACAAACAAGGTAATGTTAGGAAGACAAGTGCTTTTTGACGCTTTGATCAGGAGTAATCGTCCTACTCGGGCCGTAGAGGACGCATAGACCTTTCGTAGGCATTTGACAGGGCGTTATTTACATCTGGCTTTGCCGGCCTGCCGTGGAGAGAACCCTCGGGGACAGAGTAAATTGCAAAAACCGTGAATCAGAAATCAGGCATGGAGCACAGTCCGATGGTATTTCCAGAGTGGTTGATGTTCTCATGCCTGTCTCTTGACATTTTATTCGAGAGAATGGGACCCTGCAATTGCAATTTCCGATGTCCAGCGGATCACGAGATGACACGACATTACACTGATGTTGATTTGCAATGGCTCTTCAAATCCATATTCATGTAAATTCGAGATGAATTCGGCCAGTCAGTCTATAATTGTCGCGTCCCGTATATTAAATGGGCCATATTCTTGCATGATCATGAAGAAGCGAAGGGATATGTTCCCTCTGGTGAAATCGTCCATAGTCAGAATGTGGCTTTGACGACGAAGATTTCATGTCTGTCCCGTTATATCACTAGATGTCGGCTTCATCCGTATAGGTGGAGGTATAATACATTCTCGCTTGCAATTAACAGACAACCAATCGGTTTTGGCAGGGAATCGACGATTTCTTCAAGGGGGCTTATAATTTTACGGCCACAATCAGGGATTCGAGACTCTACCCGGTCGACAGCCGCCCGGCCCTGCTCCGGATGCTTGTTTTAAAACAAGGCCACCGGATAGTCAGTCAGAGAGCCACGACTAGTACATCACACTTACTCGATGTTTTTGAGTAGCATAGGGCAGCCCCTTTTAGAGGGAATGTCTGTTTTTCTTGACATTTGAAAGGTGACACCGTCTACAATGTATAGCGCCAGACAGACGGGATATCAGTGCAGAGGAACAAACGGGAGAACCTATGTCAGAAGAATCAAATCTTCATTGGGGAGTTGGAGGAAAGGACATTCCCCCTCTACACGGGAAGGGCAGTATTCGACAAGAGTGAATGCTATATTCACTCGTATGGCTATCACAGCTCATCATGGTAAGGTGAATAGGGCATCCTCCCGGTAAAGCAACCTCTTCTCCGGGCACTTGGCAGTAAGTAGAAGAGTATATTATCTTATGCTCCAATACCTAAGTCTGCTGCCACGTTCGTGGCATATTTAGGGGTGTATACAAAACGTACCCCAGCTTCCTGTGGAAGGGACAAAATAGAAACATAGATCCCAGAGGCAGTAGCCATAATGGCAATTATGGATATACAGAATTTTGTCGTCGAATTACCCTAAACACCGCAAAGTACAGAGTGAGTACGTGTGCGCAAGTACATGTATGTGTGCATCTCCACCCCAAGAAGTTCACCCCTTGCGGTGTCTCATGCCAATTGCCCCTGCAGGTATATCTCCAAATACTACCGTACAGTTGTATCTCCACCTTGCATTCATGAATCTGTCAAGAAAATGATCAACACTAGCCTAATAAGGACCAAGTCGATCCAACTGCTGTCTGTAGAAGTCATCACACCTTCAGGGGCTGTTTTTGACATGACTGTATTTATTGAGGACCTAGAAACCACGTTATAGAATCCAATCCAGCGACATCATCCCACGTCATGCCATATGTAAAGGACCGGCGCAACCACGTGCATATCCAACCGTATATGAAGATCCTGAGGGAACGTCATCCCAAGAACAAGTATGCAGGCAGATAAAAAGGTAGGTGGATAGTCTATTACGCTGAATTAAAATTAATACAAAACAATAGAGCAGAACAACAACAAATCTACCTAATGTACTTCCGTTGATCATGCGTTTATTCACCAACGGATCCCCGTCCATCGCAATTCCATACCAACTGCAATAACGCCTAAGTGCTCGATCAGAAGAACAAAACCACTTCAAAATCCTCCGCCGGAATATCAGTACCGTCCCCCTCGCGAAACTCCGCGATCATATCCTGCCCCTCTGGGATCTCCTGCACCACCGTGTCGTCGATCATAATGCGCAGGCCGGCTGGATTGATTCGAATCAGACGGGCGATGTGCTCGGCATTTGTATCGCGGACCTTGGAGAGCTGGCTTTTGAGATTCGACACCGTGCGTTCCATCAGGTATAAAGCGCGATAGTACTCGTCCGTCTGGCCGTCATGGCGACTGAGAACATAAAAGCATGCCACTGCAGATTCCCTACGTTAGCATCCAACCCTACAAAGCGCATAGGACAGTGGCCACTTACCTGCTTTACCTTGCCCGGGTCGACTCCGAATGGGCACGTTTACGTTCTCTAACGTCGATCCCAGATCATTCGTCGGCGTCTGCATGCTGGACTGCGTAGCCTCCGACTGGGCGCTGTACTCGTCATGTACCATTTCCATCCACTCCTCGGTATTCA
The DNA here is from genome assembly GCA_027569665.1 of Aspergillus bridgeri. NCBI lineage: Eukaryota > Fungi > Ascomycota > Eurotiomycetes > Eurotiales > Aspergillaceae > Aspergillus > Aspergillus bridgeri. Next base: position 34,716 of record JAPDKQ010000062.1, on the reverse strand, counting down.
TCTCCGACGGCAGGTCGCCCTGTGTGCCAGACCTGCCCATGGTCCTTGGACTCGTCGCGCCACTCGACAGCTCAACGGGGAACAGATCCGGATCATCCTGCTCACTACCGCGCAGCGACAACACGCTCGTCGGCTGCGACGACGAGAACACCTTCCGCAGATCGAACAGCTCCTGGTAGAGGTCTTCGCCCGTGGAGAAGCTGTGCGCGCGCCGCGGCACCCGAGTACCACCACTACTGCTGCTGCTACTGCCACCTGGCTCGGCATCTACCGAGTCAAGCAGCTCGGATGCTCGCGTGCGCACGCGCTTCTTCTTCCCGGGGCCTTTCGTGTTATAAAACTCAGCCTCGGCAATCTTCTCCTCCATCTTCCGGATCGCGCGTCGCAGATGAATGGTATCGTTCGACAGTTTCCGCTCAGCCCCATGGTCCCTGAATACCTTCACCTTGCAGTAGCAGATCTCAGGCACGTTAGGCTGATGCGCCATGAGCATCGGCGCCTGGTCAACCGAGACCAGCTCGGTCTTAGCGCACAGACGTAGCGCCGCGCCCTTAACGCCCTTGGAGAGACTAAAGTCCGTGGAAAGGCAGTTAAAGGCGACATGCATTTCGCAGCCCACGCGAACAGCATGCGGATCGACAGTCCACTGGACGCAGAAGCCATCGAAGGAGGAACTCAGCAGCTGGACGTGGGCGGCGCCCTCGGAGCGAAAGCCGTCGTTACGGACATTGACGAACTCCACGGCTGAGAGCCTGCCGTCGCGTTTGCGCGCCTCGTGGAGGCCGCGACCGTCGCGCCAGAGACGCCACGAGGAGACGGGGTCTTCTCGCTGGGCGGCGTTGTCGAAGGAGATGCGCACGTACGTGCGGTATCGCGTCGGGTGCGCGCGGAATGCCGGCGGGCGAGTGTCTGTCACGGAGATCAGGTACGGCTGGCACCGGTTCAGATAGGTTACTGGGATGTCTCGCGTCTGGTGAAACGTCGCTGTCGGGGCATGCAGCGTCACTCGGTATCGCAGACTCGGTGACTCGGGAGCTCGAGCGAGATGGTGCCGGTCGAAGGCCTCGGGGTCATGGGGGAGGCTACCTCGGGGTTCCATGTTCGTGTTCGTGTGAGAGAGATCTGCCCAGTTAGAGGCCATGTCGACGGGCAGAGAAGTGACCTGAAGAGGGTCCACCGTACCTTGTGGGAAGAGATTGCCTGGCATCAGGCCTAGGGAGTCGTACTCCGAGTGGCGGCGGAGAATTGGTTCAGGGGAATTGGTGAGTTCGGAAAACACAGGGTTGATGGTTTGGAAAGGGTGGTTAGGATAACGAGAATCAGACTGCAGGGGATCACCACTGCCTGCACCACTATCAACCAACGAGTCGTCCTGGGGGGGATCGAAGTTCGATATGCGGTTCCCCCAGATGGACGTATTGCACTCGTGGGCCGGAGTGTGCAGGTCTCCCGCCGGACTGTGCAGCACGGTACACATGCGGTTGCCCAGGACAGAGCAAGAGCAGTTCTGGCGAGTGAAGGGTGACAGGAAGTTCACAGTGCTGTGGTCCATCGACATGACATCTGACCTGTGGTCGTCCTGAGACGCATCATGGTCGGTGCCCCCCTGGAAGGGGGCCTGGGGCGAGTACGACCGAGTGGCTACGCTGCCAAACTGGCGCTGGAAGTCCCGGATAAAAGATTCATTTGGCTTCTGCGAGGTTCTCCTTAAACAGGGGAAAAGTTAGTGTGTCTTGTGCCATGGAAAACAGGGATATAGGGGAAGGATTGTGCGAGATGATTACCTTTTGCTGAACATGTTGGATCTACCAATGGAATATTGCACTCAGTCTGACTAAGTGATGGCCTAACTGGATCTCTTGTGCTAACCTTTCTTCTTTTTCTTTTTTTCCTCCTCGTTTCTGTCTGTTTCTGTCTTCCCTCTTGGTTTTGGTATCAAGCGGTGAGACCGAGGAATAAGGTAGTTAAAGATTAAACCTGACTCAGCCGAGGGAGAAGGGCAAGCTCAACAAAGCCCTTGGCGAAGTGATTGACTTTATGCTATAAGAATCGGGGCCAATGGTGGGGAGAAGCGCTGGAGACAGACTCTCCTGTGCAGGTCGCACAGTCCTCCAGTGCGTGGGATTATGGGAATACAGTGGTCCGTGATAGGCCAATGCCCTTCACTGGATACCCAAGTCAATGGCCCAGGCTGCCTCGTCGTCCCAGGGGGATAAATATGCTGTGGCTGCAGTATAGAGCCTCGAAGACGCGCGACGGCGAGATGATTCTAGAAAGATCTGCGGAGATCTATGGGAATTCCAGACCTCCGGCGGGCGTGGCGTGTCGAGAAGATACAGCCACCTGTCAAGACGCTTCACAGACTGGACGATTGAGTCTGGCGGGGGCGATGCAGAGCACGGAACATCGTTGCGCCACGATCAAGACGAAAGAAGATCTCGCAAAGCCTTAGTGGAAGATACGATCTTGCCACGCGCTGCCTGCTGTTGCGACGCACTGCCGCGTAGGGCAACGGCCGCACCATTCCCGTTCGGGCAGAGACGGGTCCCGTGCATCTATTGCCACGCAGCCGCTGATTGGGCCGCATCTCATCCCGTGCCTCAGGCGAGCAATGTTGTGTATTTTTGATATTTTCGTCTGCAGTCGTTCTGGGCACGTTGTGGCTGATCGTCTGTTTCCCCCTGGTTTCCTCTTCTTTGAGCTGTTCTAGTGTATTTCGCCCAGTCGTTCCAACTTTGTGAGCATTCCTCCTTGAATTGGTCTAGATTCTAGTCTACGGGGAATCGCACAGTAATATTATGAATGGGTAATTCTACAGTGGGATGCAAGGACAACAGACCGGTGATTGACTAGGTAGGGGTCTGGTCTGGCGCTGGTACGGCATTGCAGTCACTTCCATCTACTAAGGGCTTACTTATACTCCTGGTTGGACTGAAAAACATGGCAGCCAGTCCCGTGCGGTCCTTGCCTGAGGCTGCGTTTGTCCTCCCATTTCCTCTCTCTCTCTCTCTCTCTCTTTTTCTTTCTCTTTCTCTTTCTCTTCCACTCTTTCACTCTGCCACCAACCATCCTCATCCTCATCCTCATCCTCATCCTCATCATCATCATCATCACATTTTCTCCCTCCCCATCCAATTCCATCCGACTCCCACACGTGAAGCCTCATCGCTCGTCAAAAACTATCATGCCGTGAACTCACCGGAGCAGTCATCCTTGTGCATTCGCCAATTCCCAACTTTCTTTCCTCTCTGATCTCGCCATCTCGTATCGACGTACCGACATGCCTCGAATACTGGCAACCGATACAACCTCGCTCTTGTGATCGCGACGCCCGCATACCCAGCTATCCCCAGACTCTGTGCAGCTGGCCATCTCCTGAACCAGTTGGATGGCCTGTCGGACACCCTCCTCGCAATCAGCCGCTCATACCACTAGCATAATGTGCCTTCGACCTTCCGTTCGCTGCGCGCTGTCATGATTAGCCGTCCAGTTGATTTGAGCCGCCGCCAATCCTTTTTGCCATCGACCGCATGAACTGCTGTATTCTTTCCTTCAGATCTAGCGACCCCCACGCCGGGCTCTTGCGTTCTTGCCGCGTGGAACTCCCTCGGCCGTTGGTTGGTTCAAGCAGGGCCGGTATACTACAAGTCTACAGTTAATATCCGTGATCTGACCTCAGGACCTGTTAGGTTTGGGCAATAGCCAGCCCTGACCCTCCCCAATCAACAACCTTCTCGGCAAGTAGGGCTGACCGCGGCATCGGGTCCTATGCCGACAGCGTCACGGATACAAGTCTCAGTCTGGAACACGTCCCGGTTGGGTCCACGAGAGGGAGCTGCGCCATGGTTCTGATCTCGGTCGGGTAGGGAACTATGGGTCGTCGCGAGTAGCGTAGTCGGGAAAACACCGAACGTAGACTGAGTCAGATATCTCCCGGTGCTTAGCTGCAGTTAATGCCATTGATTGAAAGCTAAGGCTTAGATGAACCTTGACCTGGTAGGATCTACACCTTGCATTCCATCTGATCGGCCTGCCACGATTGACAGCTGGACACCTGGAAAAGTTGGCCACCGCCGTCTCGGGCTCTGATTGGCGGGTTGCGGTGCCGGTGGGGGGCCTGAGGCTGCCAAGTGGCGGCCTGTGTCGGCCTGACTCCTGCCTGGGAATCGACTCGTTTTGTGGTGCTTGCAGATGTTGACTGCGGGTCGGCTTTCTGGTCATATTGTTTCTGGCAGCTGTTATTTCCACGTCTACAGGAAGTGCTTCGGCTTGGACTGCGGGAAAACTCGGAGTGTCGGTTTTAGGACGATACTACGTAAGGTGGGCCGGAGGTATACACAGTTACAGTCGTACAGATAAATTTTGCCAATGAGATCTAGCAAGCCACTCTACCTACTGTCAAAGGAAAAAAATCAAAAAACAAAAAAACAAAACAAAACAAAACAAAACAAAAAACAAAAGCAAAGGAAATGCAAGCTCCTGCATCGTCCAAGGAACATTCCCAGTTCCTACCCAGAATACTCCGTACTTGGCTAGCGTAACCTCGAGTATCCCCTGGGATCCGCGCCTGCACCGGCTGGAATTCTTTGTCTGATGTGGTCTGTGGCACCCCAGCTGTCTGCTAAGTTGGCTATGAGGTCATCATCCTGGTGGCTTCGTATTCTGATTCTGGCTGGACTGGCGGAGTCGAGGAGGGGATACGGATGCTTGCAGGACAAAGAGAGCAATCCCTGCCGCGTATTCTACAGTAGAGACTGCCTTATTTTTGAAGACGGAACTGAATCTGGACGTGATGTACATCTCAAACTGCCTATTCGGTTCTATACTTTTCGCTGCGATGGACGTCGACTAGGGCTCTGGGTGTCATCCCGACCAATCACGGCCGGCGATCTGCGTGGCAAACGTCGCTGCGCAGATCAACGACGTTCTGGCCGCCTCCATGTCTTTCGTTTGGACTCCTAAGACTGCTGTCCCTCTTGTTCTGTCCATTCTACTGTCCTACCGTATTTAAGCATGTCTCCAACGGTGTCCGCATGCTTGGTCTGTTCTATTTAGCCCACTGTACTAACCTCTGGCTGGTACGTATATGTCTCTACATATCTCTGGTTTTCGCATCCTGCTGATCAATACTAACTAATCCCCTAGATCGGTTCAGTCAGTCCATTCGATTAATATCCCCTTGCGAAATGCATCGTCCCTGCTGTCCTCGCCGCCCACCATGTCCGCCCAAATAATCTACCCTTCGGACTCCTTCCCCTTCTTCGACCCAGCTCCTTCTGCCAGCTCCTCCCTCCCAAATATCGCCCTCACTCCGGGCTTCTTCTCACTGCCTTCGCTAGCCAACGAGCCCTGGCCGCCGTCGACCGAGCTGCCCTCCCCTCCTCCCATCTCTTGGACCTTCATCGAACCCGACCCAGACCAGCAGCCCCAAGACACCAAACAATATCTACAAGCCACCCCTGCTATTCAACCTCGTCCCTCCATCCACGACTCCAACCCCCAATTCGAATCAGAACCAAATCCCGAATCACAACCAAAACCCCCCCACGACACCCACCACCTGAAACGCGAAAACTTCCTCGCCCGCAACCGCAAAGCAGCGCTCAAATGCCGACAGAGGAGAAAGTAACGCCACGAGGCACTAGCAAACCAATATGAGGAGGTGTCGCAACGGAAAAGAGCCCTACAATCTGAGGCGGAGGCCCTTCGCACGGAGGTCCTGCAGTTGAAGGATGAGTTGTTGAGACATTCGCTGTGCGGGGATGAGTCGATTAGAGGGCATTTGAGGATGATGGTGAGGCAGGTTACCAGGAGGGGGGTATCTTCTGCTTCGGGGTCTGGGTCCAGTACAAGTCCTACGGCGGATAGTCCTCTGTTGCAAGAGGTTATGGAGAGGGAGCGACGGAGAATGGGCAGTGAGGTGAAGAGGGTGGATCCGTTTAATGATCTGGTTAATCTCGGTTGACTCTTACGTTCAGGAGCGCCATGGCGTTGGTTTGATGTTATGATCCATCACGAAGTACACGATGTTATGTGCGCTCTGGGTTGCTGTCTGCTTTCGGCAGTTACCCCTTTTCGCCGTGTCTGTATTCATATTGATGTGTTTTTGACGGTATGGTGTAAATAGGAATTTAGTGATTGATCTCGAGATGATGAACATGGTTTTATGCTCAAATCATAAAATGCCTTTAATTAATGTTTTCTCTATATATTATTCATCCCATTTTTCGAAATTACAAGGATGGCCATGCAATATTCCCAACTTCCCGGGGAGCAGGTGCCAGTAACAAGGTAAGATAACCCTGATCGAGCACTATCTATGCACAGTACGACCACAAATCCCTGGTTTAAAGTAAAGTCTGAGGCATTAATAGAATAGATATTGAGTTCTAAGTACTGCGGAGGATCCTGTTAAGGAAATTCCGTCCGACCTGCTACCGGGATTCTAGCGCCATTTGTGCTCATGCAAAGAGCCCCTTATTATTTGCCCCTGATCTCCTTGGCTATTCTTCCTCTCTCCAGTGACCAATTTGCCCCCTACAGGCTAGACAACTGCAACTATCTCGATCTGCTAAGAAGGCTAGTATTTTCATATATTATTTTCAAGACAACCTCCTCTGCAACGAGGACAAGGCACGCGCCCTTCGCAGTCCTGCTCGCATATCCATCCCCATAGCGCATACTGAAAGTTGGAATATGCAGTATTACAACTTTCACAAGTTCCCAGGAGAGCACTGGAATACAGAACCCAGCCGAATATAAGCCGTTGCCAACTTTTGCCAACCCAAACTACTACTGTTCTGAAACGACGCTCATTCGAACTCCTGTCGATACCTTGAGCTTAGCCGTGCCGGATACGGTCCTACACATTTCAATTGGCTTACTTTCCTGATTATGGGCCCTCTACGCTCGAAGATGGTTTGTATTATATACAGGGTCCGACTGCTTATATTCCCCGACAGGATTCAACGGGCCTTAGTTGCAAGGTAGATCAAAGGCGTTGCTCGTGAGCTCATTTATCTAGGTCACTTCATCTAGAACAGTGTTACACTCCATTTTCTTCCCCTGTATGCATGAACATTGCCTGAAAGAACAATGAATAATCTGAGATAGGTTTATTTTCTTTCGAATACGGTCCGTTCCTATGTCGCATCCATGGGTAAGTTGAGTACCCATTAGCCAAGACGCCCGTATCCCTCCGGTCCCAGCTTATCTACATATCAAGCATCATCACCGATCCTGATATTTCTCTCTACACCCTCGCGACCATCCTGACCTTTGAGCCTACACCGTGACCCGACGTTACCCTCGGAAATGCATCACCTTCCCACTCGGTTGCGCAATAGACAAGAATATATTTTTTGTTCTGGGCTTGATGCTGTACATATTCTTGAAGGCGATCCCTTCTCTGCAGGGTTCTCGCTCAATCCCCATTGCTCTCTAGCTTGATGCTAATACCAAGCAAAGATAGAGCATGTAGAATAAGAATACTAAAAAAAAAAAGAAAAGGGTCAGACATCGAAGAACAGCACTGTAGGGCATAGTCACGTGGATGACGTTGATCACGTGCTCTAACTGACTAATCATTATGCCTTGATATCCAGGCAACAACACGTGACTTTCGGCCAATGACCGGCCGCGTGGAAAGCGATTCGCGATCTTTCGTCCACTTTCCACGGCCATATTCCATCGTCATCAACATCGCATCGGATTGGCAAGAGATACGATATCTTTGGTATCCAGAAGGGTCCACTCTGTGTTTCCAGCTACCCTACCCTGATGAAACGATAGGCCCATCTGACACGCTATTCTCGTATCGTATCTTCAACGACCATCCTCCATATGAGATGTCACAGGATGTTCTATGCTTCAATTAGGGGAGGGTCGAGCTTGGACAGTCCTTCCTTATTTCTTTCACTGCTGCCTCTATAGTAGTTAAACTGCTGAGCTCCTGCGCATCTGACTAGCCGAGTTATCGTACAACTGCTAAACACCAACAAGAGTAACAGGATGTTCACGACAGACACCCCGCGTCTTCTCGTGTCCTAGTTTTCCTGGTTTTTCAGGATCAAGTGCTCTGCGATAAACAGCCACAGACCGCGGACCATCCACTAAAGACTGCGGAACACACCCAACCAGCCCTAACCCCAGAATCAGAGGTGTGTCGGTTGGAGCAAAGTGCAGGACAGTCGCAACGGCAGACGACATGGTCGCGTGCCAGTCAGCCATCTCAAGCAGGAGACATCGCAGCGCCGCCTCATGCAAGGGCTCTCCGGGGCTGATGACTGCTCCGCTATCGTTGCTTCGCAGAGGGACCGGCGCGTTACTAGCCGGGAAATGGAACAGCTCAGGGGAGGCGGCGAAGATCTTCTGGCAGATTGTCATGGCGGCGCTGTGTTGCGGGTGGTGGTAGCGGCCTTTCGAGCCGATCGAGGTGATATGCACGCCGATGCGACCTAGTTCGTGGATTATAGAGGGCAGATCTGTCTCGGGGGTTGTGATAGTCGTGCTGTGCGTGTCCATATTCACGGAAAGGTATGCCTTCAGCCGCAAGTGTTACCAATAACTCCAAAATGAGCATAACATCTGGGCCCTACCTCTTTATATCCCGCTAGGATAGTCATGACCCTGCTTCTGTCTATCGCAGACGTCCATGTCGCCGTTAAAGAGACCATCTTTGCCGGGAGCACGCCGCGCTGATTTTCCAGATCTACCATGGCCCCGATACAGAGCGCCAATCGCAGCGCAACGGCCGCATGCGTGCCAATTGCCGCTGTATCTTCTGAGCAAGACAAGGCACTAGCAGTGAGGAAGCCTGTGCAGAGCCCTTGAAAGCCACCGTGTGCAACGGGCCTCAGTACCTCGTTATGATCCACCTCTGAACGAGCCAGGTAACTCAGGTATTCCATCACCTGTAACACTACCGTCAAAAGCCCAAGGTGCATGTTAGACAGCAGGGGCTTGGAGTTCCCCAGGCTGTCGCTATCGCCGGTTATCCATCCTTTCAAGTCCCGGAGCAAGCCGGCGCCCTGTATTTCACCTAGCGCGGGGTGGCCTTTCACGAGGATGGTCCAGATATGAGGGAGTTCGGCGACGGCATCATCGAGGGTTGAAAGTGTCGAGCTGTTGCGGAGGCTCTCTCGTAGCTGGACGAAGTATTCTTGTGGAGGGAGGGTGGTTGTCTGAGGACCACAGACGAAGATGGATGGAGTTTCTGAGATCATTGCGACGTGTGCAAGTAGACAGAGCCGACTCAACTTCAATAGGAATATGGGAAAGAGGAACGGCACATATTTCTATACCGGTCAACGGACATGCCGAACGTCTCCGGCCACCTCGATTCTTAAGCTCGTTAAACAGCGCATCATGCACCGCTTTTCCTAACCGGGCTCAGACTCGTGTCTAAGCCTTCGTTCCCAGTTGCCTCATGGCAAAACGTGTCATTCTGATCCTCGTTAATCGATAGCATCACTACTATCCATAATTCATCTGGACTGATCTACCAACGGATTTTCGGGCCGTGCCATTGGCCATCCAGAACTCTTTACACGTATTTTCTGCAAGGCGCTTGCATGTATGGTCTACCCCTTGCTTATTTTGGGAGGCTTCATCCCTTGGGATATTTTGTCCGCGGTGACACGATGAAATAGGAGAAAGATGAGACCAGGCTTTGGGCACGTTCGCTGTTTAAGTAGCTAAAGGAATCCTGCTATGTGCAAGTTCATATCTGACCGTCATGTTTCTTTCTCTTACCCGCAAGACCAGCCCAATATGGAAAGAAACATAGTACAAGTCAGGGCGACTGAACGCCATTCCGCAGGATAACCTCTCGTCCATTGGTGTTGTTGTTGCCAATGCCACGGAATCTTCTCTTGGCATTGACCTCGCAGGACGCGACAAGATGCGGTGAGAAGATTCTCACATGGACCAAAAACCCCTTACGTGGGTTCTTTCAAGGCAGTACTTCCTTTGGAGATGTTTAACTGACGCGATTGCTCAGGGGGTGTCTATTTCTCTTGCCTAGCCAGAGAAAAGAATAGAAGTCGACACTGCTGAAGCGTGGTTTTGAGCATACCATTTCCCGCATGACTTTGCGACTTATTGCATGTGCAGCACAGTTTACTGCTCCTCTGTTTGCTAGAAACTCAAGAAATGTAGGTAATAATGGCAGTTCCAGCTGGATCCACTCTGTTAGTGTCCGATCTCGCTGGTCGCCCTGCTAGTCAACATCGTGCGTTAGTGCAAGATGCTATCCCGTCTGGAATGGCGCCATCATTGTCTGTTTATCTTGTTAGAGCGGGGAAAGAAGCTATCGCACAATCACGAAGGCGATGGCATAATTTGATAAATTCGAATGCCATCCAAATGCACGAAGGGAAATCATCAGCCCTGAGAGGTCATAACCTGGACGACGCGCTCAATCATATTGCTACACATTATATTCGACCTAGTCGGGGTAATGCCAGTTAGTGTTAAGGAGTAACACTACACATGTCCCTATATCTCAGAGTATGACGCAAACCCGAAAGGATCGATTGCACAAACGCCGTTCCAAATGGCTCATCTTGCCTAGATCGCGTCCACAGCTGTCGGGGCAGTCGAGGCCGTCGTGGTGCCAGCCATGGAAATCACCATCGGCATGTTCTTCAACCGCTCCGAGCAATCCTTCCTGCAACCCATACTATGGATCACCTGCGTCGGCGCACCGATCCCCGCCGGCTTCATCTCTTACGGACTGCTCATCACCCACGGCTCCGTCCTCCCCTGGAAACTATTCATGATCGTCCTCGGCGGGTGGACAGTTCTTCTCTCCCTCTGGGTCTGGCTCTGCTACCCCAACAACCCAGCGGAAGCGCACTTCCTCTCGCTAGAGCAGAAAGTGCACGTCATTCGTCGCGTGCAAGGCTCTCACCAAAGCTCCATCGAGCAGAAGCAGTTCAAGCGGTCCCAGTTCCTCGAAACTCTCCGCGATCCTGTCTCGTGGCTCTTCACCCTCCAGGCCTTCACCCTCATGTACTCCAACAATCTGACCTACGGGCAACAGAACCTGCTCACCACGTCGATCGGGGTCTCCGAGCTCGGGTCGACCCTCGTGGCAGTCGCCGGGGGCGGCTTTGCAGTAGTTCTCTGCATCGTGGCGACTTTCGCACTGAAATGGAAACCGAAGTATCTAGCACTGCATAGTCTAGTCTGGTGTATCCCCGCGATAGTAGGAGGGATCGGGATGGTAACGATCCCGTGGACCAATAAACTCGCCCTATTAGCATGCATGTTGCTAGCGGGGCATACCTACGGGATAGCATATATCATAGCCCTCGGGTGGACGACCTCTTCGGCAGCAGGGTATACCAAGAAACTGACCCGGAATGGCATGTTCATGGTCGGATACAGCGTGGGGAACCTGGTATCGCCGCAGATCTGGGTGCCGAGTGCAGCGCCGCGGTATTATGGCGCGTGGGTGAGTATGATTGTGGTCAGTTGGGCGGGGACGCCGGCGATTCTGGGCGTGGTGCATTGGATCCTGACAGGGAGGAATCGGCAGCGGGAGCAGTGGGCGGCGGAGCTGAGTGAGGAGGAGAGGGAGGGGTGCGTGGAGCAGGTGGATGAGAGTGGGCAGGTGGTGAGGTCGAAGGTGGATCTGGCGATGTTGGATTTGACGGATTTGGAGAATCGGTTGTTTGTGTATCCGATTTGAAGTCTGAGTTGGCAGCATCTTCCGGCACTGCCCTGTGTATGGCATTAACTCTTGGATGTACACGATAGAAAGTCTGCATTTATCCTTTCTTGAGGCACGGCATAACCATATGCTGCAAAAGGAATGAGAGGAGCTGCAGTCCGTCAAAAAGGGACCTTCCTGCGATAGAGTACTATCAATTTCCGGAACAGGACAGACTTACCTGTCAATGGTTATCAGATGGTCGGTCAGGCTGATCAAGCTCATAGCTATCATTTCTGTCTACCCAAAAGATACACCTCTAGATTCAACCTCCAGGATATCATCTGGGTTGCCAATGAACGACACAAAAACCTAATCTCTACCTCCTCTTACAGTCTCTTTTTTCCCAATCCACCGTAATCCTGTCCTCCGGCCTAAACGCCAACATTCTCCTCATGAGGCCCAGAAACGGCTTTATCTCATCCCGCGGCATCTCACTACCGTTTCTCCGTCTCCATTTCTGCATTCCATCCTCAAACGCCTCTTCCAAGGGAGGCCACATATTCTCTACATAACTCTCCTTCGGCCTCCCATCCTCATCATAAAACTGCTCTCGTCCATCCCACCTTGTCCACCACTCCGACGGCATTGGACCAAGAACGTCAAAATACTGCGCCAGAATCTCATCATTCGGAACATACTCAATACTAAATAGCGCTTTCATTCCCACTAATTCCCAAATGACCGTCGCAAGACTCCATACATCAGCCGGATACCCCAACGGAGCTGACGGCTCAAATGTCGCCTCTGGGGGCCGGAACGCAGGTGGCGTATGGCAGTCTTTCCCGAGGCGTGTGCCAGGGTGGAGAGAAGGATGCTCCTAAATCGGTGAGGAGTGGATATGCGTCTGGCAGCGTGACCTTGTCGGCGTATTTGCCTAAGAATACAGGCACTACGGCTTTGGGGGGGAGGACGTTAGGTGGTAAGATGCTGCCGTCAGCGGGATATGGGGACTGTTTCGGGGTGGCCGTAAAGCTCGTAGAATTTCTCGCTTGACAGGTCGGTGAATGAGGAGGGGAGATTGATGAGAATGTTGCTTAGGTGGATGTCTATCTCTTATCAGCTGTGTCTAACTCAGGGTCTGGAGGAGCAGAACACATACCACCATGCACAAAGCCCCTAGAATACAAATACCCCACGCCAAGCGCAACTCCATACGCCAAGGCACGAGCCACATCCAGTGGAAACAAACGGGTAAACGACGCATCTCGCAGACTACAACTTGCAGGCGTCATTGCCAAACAAGCATGCGTGCCATTCGGGCCGGCCAGTTCAAACTCATCCAGGATGTCAGGGATGTGAATCAGAGCCAGACCCAGCCAAAGCCTTGAGGGCCTGCCTCTCACCCGTACCCGCATCAGCCATATTGGCCTTGAGCGCAACATACCGTCTCTTCTCCATCTCCCTGGCAAGCCAACAGTCGAGTATCCACCATACCCGAGCTTATCTACCAACATGGTAGCGGCCGTGGAGCACGTCTCCGATCATGACGGGGTAGTATCCGCCCGGCTCATAGGCCTCGAGGGCTTCGACGCCCCTGATCCAGTTATATTCTATTCTGGTGCTGCGGGCTGAGTGGAATATAGACGTTGGAATGAGTCTGGCCCTGGCCCCGGGAGCCGCCATGGCGAACGGGGGACCCGAGATCGGGTTAAAGATCTCGTAAGGAGGCTTATATTTCGTAATTGGCAGACGCTAGTCATGTTTATTGGTTCGGTATGACCACCCGCAGTCTAGAAAAGAGCGCGAAAAAAAAAGGAGGCGCGTAATGCAGAAGACGCAGGGGAATGCAGGGGCTGGTCACATGATCGATTCAGCACCATAGATACACAAGATGACATGTCCGAACAGGCAATTAGAAAAGCAGAGGGATTTGCAGTTCAGGGACAGATTTAATCTCTTCCATATCATGCCGTAATTCCTCAACGTATTTCCTAATTTTTGTTAGGCAAACGGCATTGTTAGTCCCCGTCCAAGAAGCCAAGGATGCACTACTGCAGCCCCACAAAGAGAACAAGGCAACCTTTCGCATGAGATTCTCATACTCTGTATAATACTGGATGGATCATACATACTGATGTTGTGAGTGCCCTAGGCTGATAGAGGCATTAATTAAGAATTACCACCCATCAAGGTCCCATAACTCAGTTGGTTAGAGTGCAGAGCTAATAACTCTGAAGTCGAGAGTTCGAGCCTCTCTGGGACCAGCTTTCTTTTTTCGACATATTGCACAGTTCTTTTTTGCCTGACAGGAATGGATATGTAGAGTATCACTTGTGTTGCTGTGGTCAAGACTCTTTTTGGACTATGCAGAGGTCTAATAATGGATTACACTTGGCCCAGAATTCTGAAGACATGATGTATTCTCTACTCTAAATCGAGAACTAAGGGGAACAACCCGAGTGCTGACTCCCGGAGTAACTAACTAATTGGAGATGAAGAGAACATCAGTTAAATCCACTGCTTGGTGCCAAAGTGCGACAAGAACGCTCCACCATCTCCATTCTCAACGCTAGCCATGTGCGCGACAGACAGAACATCCCTCGCGGCCTCTTCGGGCGTGGCGAAACCTTTCATGTTGGGTGAATATTCCTTGAAAGAGGCGAACATTTTCATCAGCCCCTTCTGCTGCTCCTCGGTCACTGCAAAATGTCAGTCTTCTGCGTACAAACGTAAACCGAGGGATCCCAGCGTACCATGATCAAAATGCCCGGTCTGGACCATTCCGGGACAGATGCTCAGAAAGAGGACTCCCTCTTTGGCATACTGCGCGCTGAATTTGGCCACCGCCGCGTTGAGACCCGTCTTGCTAATGGCGTACGCGGAACAAGCCTCGACGTTGTATTTGGAGACGAGGTCGACGTCCGCGTGGCCGGTGGAAAGAGCGATCACTTTCTTGGCGTCGCCTTTGAGGATGAGTGGTGTGAACAGGTTGAACAGGTGGATGTTGCCGACAACGTTGATTTTAAAGCAGTCGAGCAGGTTCTGTTCGAAGGCTTCGTGCTGTTGGCCCCTGTATTCTTACCGTTAGTTCCGACTGAGATCACCGTAGATGGAATAGGTCATATGATCTCACAGAACACCGATAGCATCGAAGCTGTCAAATTGCGACACCAGTCCTGCGTTGGCAATCAGGTAGTCCAAGCGTCCGCCGGTGATATCGCTCGTGGCAGTTGATGCAGACTATGTTGTTAGCGGTTTACACTATGTATGATGAATCGAAGGGATACTCACCTGCAAAGATGCATAATCCACGAGGTCGCCTTCCACGATATACACATTTGACCGCCCGGGCAGCTCTTCTGCTACCCGTTTCTCGGTGGCCGATTTGTTTCGAACAATACCAATCACCGTGTTTTCTGAATTGCTAGACAATTTGCAGAGGAAGGCCCACTGGATAGAGACATGGTTAGACATTGCATGATGCTCAAATAACGGGTAACTTACGCCAATGCCTCTGGAGGCACCTGTGATCGCATACGAAGGCATGATCAAAGTATTTATTTGAACATGAAAGGGATTTGACAAATACTTGGAGTGAATGGGCTTGAGAGGCGATTTTATAGATTCATGCAACCGATCAGGACCCGCTATATATACTACCTGCGCAGAGTCATAGTCCAATCCTAGAAGCCCGTGGAATATGACACAAGCAACGCTGACATATGTCCCTGATTTGAAATCGAACCCACGATAACGCACTCCCAAAGACAGCGATCTATATAGCTTCGCGAATACTTGACGTTTTCTGGCCCGACGTAACCCCTGCTTCGGCGCAGCCCCGACGCCGCTCTCTGATTGGCCCGGAATGTCCGCAGTGGGTCCTTAGCTCCGACGCCAAGCCTTCGCCACGTGATTTAATGATTATTAATTTCATGAGGCATCGATTGCTGACAGCCTTGTACACTCCTATCTGGGGGATCCTGTCTGTTGAGACTCGAGCTGGACTGAGGTTCTTCTTGTCCGATACAATGCCTCAACGAAGCTGTGGGACCTGCAGGGGTACGTATGTCACTCAAATCGTCTGTAATTCCCTCAATTGCTAACGTGTCTAGATCGCCGGATCCTGTGTGATCGGACCGTTCCAACATGTCTTCAATGTTCCAGAACCGGCCGCTGTTGCAAGGGCTATGGTATCCGTCTGTCTTGGCCGAAGGGGAATGATCGCAAGCGCGCCATGGTGGGCAAGTCTCCGCGGGCTAGAAGCATCTCCCGGATCTCGGGCATGCCGTTGGTCAATGCATCGTCGTGGGATATTGAGATGCACCGCCACCTGAAAGGACTAGCTTCAGACAGTAAGTCTCTCGAGAATGCTCTCCCTTTACACGAGCTAGATGTTGATACCGTATAGACTACACTAGGCTTGTCCTGCATTCACCTATGCCATTCAGCCCGCTGAAGTTAGACGTGAAGCAAGCCTATTTGTTCCAATACTGTTCGTTCCCTGCTGCGTGTAGAGAGACTGGAGATCTGAATTCAATCTAGTTCAATCCACTGCCTCCCGCTCATTAACCACCTTCGGCCATGAGCCCACAAGCGTGGGCAACCTCCTGGTCCGAATGGCATTGACAAGCACCAGCCCGTCTTCTGCTGCAGTATTAGCCTCTTTACTAGCTCTTTCTTCGCTACATCTTTTCGGACTACAGAACCAAGCCGGCGAGCTCAAAATATCGGCACTGAAAGCCCTAGCGGCTGCAGCAAATACTGCTATTGGCGCGGTGGAAGCCGCCCAGCATGTTGCTGCGGGAATGCTCCTATGTTCATTTGAGGTTAGAGGCATCCATGAGAACTTCCTTCTTTGAATAAACACTGGGTGACCCTCTTCTTCAGATCCACCGAGCATCGTGCACCTCAGGCCAATGGAGATGCTACGTCAGCGGCGTGAACAAGATTATTCACATGTCTTCGTCGATTATCCCAGATCGAGATCGCGATTTCAATACACTGCTGGACTGGGTACACTACCATGATGTACTATCGCGATTTAGCAAGCTTCATTGGCGCTCAGAAAACGACGCAGGAATCCCTCCTGCTTGCACGTTGGAGTATCCTTTAACTAGAGTATGTAGAAGGCCTAGGGATGCAGGATCTCTCGCTGAACGAACACATCTAGGCCATATCGTCGACAGTACCAGGTTTCGAGCTAACCCTGCAACTGCTCTCAGATGTTTGCCATGCTGTAGCCACTAGACCTCCACCCGTGGCCTCGGCTGAGCAGTTGAATAAACACCATACAAACATCCAAACTCTAGCATGGAGGATACGAAACATCGACATTTCAGCACACACAGAGAAAACTGCCAACAGTATAGAATGTGCAAAAATAGCTGAACTATTTCAAGAGTCCATGCTCGTCTATCTCAACAGAGCGACCGGGAACCTTCTCGAGCCAGTTCACACGACAGAACAACGCGTCCATCAAGCCCTCCTTACCTTCTCTCAGCTTGATATCTGCGAACGGCAGTTCCCGCTGTTCATATTTGGCTGCGAAGCGCGCACAGACGATGAACGATGTGTGGTTCTGGATTTAATTGATAGGACTGAGAAGTCTGCATCGTCAAGGTCGCTCTTCCTAGTCAAGAGGTTGATTATGTCTACCTGGGTACAGGATGATCTTGCTGGTGGAGACCTGGATTATATGGATAAGTTGAGCGCTATGATTAGTTGCTGTACGATCATGCCGACATTTGTTTAATCTCCACGTTATCCTTCATTACGCGTTTAGTTAGTTATCTCGCTTTCATTATCTAATCATAGACCAATTACTGTAATGGTTGTGGCAGGACTGATGACATCAAGAATGTTTGTTGAGCTATACATATACCCCAATAACGTGAGAAAATTGTTAAAGCAGGCATTGATAAAAAAAAGAAAAGAAAAAACCGGCTGATGCTAAATGTTAAACATGCAGGTTTCTCTGAGTTTACAGAACACGCAGTGTACGTATAACCTCTGAATTTGGGATCTTCTTGCTGAAGTTCTGTGACCGCCATATCCAAACACCAGGTCGAAAATTCTGCTACGCGCTGTGACTTTCTCAGTTCATTGTCTTACTTTCCTCCGAACTTTAACCCAAAGCCTTGAGACCTGGCTGCAAACGGAAGTACTTCCACTGAGGCGCATGCCTGGCAGCTCGCCAATTGCGGTAAGCCACATCTAACGTGCTATGTCTACTATAGAAGACCACACCGCCGTGATGCGTAGACATGGGAAGAAACAGCTCCTCTAGCCACAATTAATTGTCATGAGACTAGAATGGCACCATAGCACAAATAAATTGTGCTATACAGATTCCGCAAGCGGGCAGGGTAAGGACATAAACTTCTACTGATCCAAACCTTGTCTATCATTGATGCATATTGACATCAGGACTTTGATTTCCACGGAGATAATCAAAATCATTCCTTGTAAAATGGAAGAAGCTATATCTGTGCATATTCAAAACACGTCTATAAATACATCCCCTCCCCCGTCTGCCGGTCTCGGATTCTTGATTCCATCAATCCACATATCTATTTTCCAAACAAAACAATCCCAACCTCAAATCAAAATGCCCGACGACGCCTATCATAACGAACTCATCGGTGGTGAAGGCGGTACCCCCTGGGGTAACACACTGAATCACAACAACCAAAAAGTTAGCGACATCACCGCCTGGTGGGGAAAAGAAGACTTCCCCGCCGCCTTCACGGTGCTCAAAGGCCTGCGACTGGGATGGAATGATAGAACAGTACGCGAGGTGGGCCACCCGGATGACTCCCTCGAGCACAGACACTTTCATTTCGAGGACGGCGAGGATATCAACGATATGATCATTCATGGCGCGTACCATGATCCACCTTGGCGTGCCGACGCCCTCGAGTTCAATACGACGTGGGAGAGACGCTGGCGGAAATGGTGGTTACGCGGGCAAGCAGAACGTTGGGTCTGGAGTGCTTTATGGGTTCGATGGAGCGGCGGGAGCCGGGATTGATAGTTTGGGGGCTGTCGTGCAGCGAGAACAGCCGAGGTAGTAGTTAATGATTGTTCCTAAGGGGCTTAGTATTGGTGTATGTATTGGTTTAGGTTCAATGATACGAATTTTTGCGTAGTATTATAGCAAGTGGGTTAAGCAAAAAAAAGCAACTATAGTTCATGATTTCGTAGTTTCAATCGGACAGGAAGCTACAGGCAATAGTCGGTGTCCGTCGTATTCAATACCCGTCTTCAATAATAAGCAACAGCCATAATGAAAGAAAATGAGATAGACACAACAATATTCCGTGTTTATAAGAACATTTCAATCCAGTAAATCAACTTTGTCTGCGCCTCCACTCATTTTATACATGATTCGGTGAATTCTGGAAATAATATCCTGCCGACAGGACTTCTTAGCGGAGGTCTTGTCACACGTATACTAAGAAAAAGTCAGCTGGGCTTGTTGGCTGACAGGATATAGGAGGCTGGCCACCGTAGCGTCTGGATTTAGACGGACAAACGTCCATTCAAAGCCGTCGGTGATTAATCCGTAAAGGGTTCTGTCTGCGGATCCGGCCTTCTAGCTGAGGTGGCTCATGATTCCTAAAACATCTAGTATGTGTTAGGAGCAAAACATTTGACCAGGTACATTTTACTAACCCATATATGCCAAAGCAGGAGACATGTCAACTTTGCCTCCTGGCCGAACGAGGACCGGACACAGGATTTCAGGATTGTCTTTCCACCGAACAGAATAATCGATTTCGCCTTCGACATGAATTGTCTTACCACGATAGAGACATGTTGTCCTTATGGCACTGCCGGCCTCCTTTGAATCGAAATAAAGTAACGGATCGATGGCATGGTGTCGGATCAGCGTGAGAAAGATGAGGTCGATGAGCGGTTTGGCGGACCTTTCATTCTTCCCTGCCCTATGCCATGCAATATCATACTTTTCCCAGATAGATACTACTCTAGTTAGTCAATCAAACATATCGGATGCTGCGATGTGCATGACTCACGAATTTTGTCGGTGTCTGATGTCGCCTCTGCGGAGGGGAGTCGTGACCAGCTTGATGAGTTGGGTTCACACCTCAAGTTAAATGTCTCTTCGACCTTGTCAAGCCGCATGCTGCTAATGAGGCAAACATCCACACTACCCGACCTAGAAATTGATAGGGTAATTGTGAGGTATGGAATTTACGGATAGCTCATTATGATGAGATGCTGACGCTGATAACATAGTACTCCGTCCTCCGATCAATCCCGCGCCTCTTATTCCCGCAGTTTTCGATTATTCAGTGCTGTGTATTCAGATGGCAGTTGTCGATAAAACCTAAGCGGCTTGAAGTCTATCATGGAAAGGGATTATACGATCGAGACCTTTACGTCTCTCTTCCCCCCCGCTTCTCTCTCTTTTTTTTCCCCTGGCGCATTTTAGCTAGCTACAGCACTAGTAGGCAATACCATAACTGTTCCAGCGCCGTTTATACTCCATGCGTCGGTCGCCCATTATATATATAAATACAGATCTTCTGCCGGCCGTTTCATAACCTAATGGTTTCCGCCTTCCTAGCCCTAGTACTATAATTCCGGATATAGAGGTACAGATGCGGAGTACTTTAAGCTTGAGAAATGAACTGGCAAGGGTCAGAAAAAGATATAACAAGAATTACTCTGTTGTAGGATTAGTAGAGGGCTCTGGGCCCCCTAGTGGGCCTCCTCTATCTCGCTGGTGATTATTGTATATAAGCTGCAATATAAGTTATACAGTCCGCTAATCTTGCACCCAGTCAGGAAGGTGTACCCCTAGCCGGTTCACTATTAAATCGAGGTACGGGTATTTGGAGCTGGTATTCCCTTTGTAGTCGAAGCAGTATGCTGCACCGCTCAAGGACTCTTTTACTGCGTACTGTCCGTGTCATCGGCCTGGATTCCGTACCATCAGGCGTAAGCGACCGAACTTACCAGGAAATTTCTATCGAATCCCCAGCTTGGAATTGGACAAAGCTGTGCTCTGAATAACCCATCCAGAGCGGATGAACTCGTAGAGATCCGGGCGTAATATAGGTTCGTTCGTGGTTGCATCGTTTGTCATTCGCTCCTTCTTCTGAAGCGCCCTATCTATACCATCAGCCAGAAGAACGAGAGATATCTGGAAGAAAGATCGGGTAGTCCAGAATAAAGCTCGCTTACAGAATGATTGTCCAAGGTCCGGGACCTCTGCTGTGCTGGCCGCTGTCAAAGCGCGCACATCTCCAATGAACCGATTGATATCCTTCTTGGCATGATCAGCAGCCTTCCTGGAGTGTACAATTTTCATGGAGATGGAAACTCGGAGAATACCGATACCAGAAAACTCAGAAACTAGAAGACTAGGAAACAAGGAGACTTGGTGGTTTTGAGAGTTTATCGGCGAGATCAAACTTGCAACCCAAACATTGCTATACAGGGTCAACAGATGACGTAGTAAAAGAAGAGAAAGGAAGACCAGTTAGAAAGGGTAGATGCAGGACGAAGAGATTACGATGCAGCCTGTCTGAAGAGGAATAGACAAGCTTTAGTGAATGCGAGAAAGAAGACATGGGGAATGGCTGCGATTGATTCACCAATGGCTTGATTAGACTAGTGAATACTAAGCCTTTACAATCTACAGATTGGGCACAAAATAGGGAACCGGTGCTCGACATTTGCGAAATATCCATGGAATAATAGTGGGCGGAGAGCTAATGCCTGTCTTCGGTAGAGGGTCTCGGGCATACCACATCACTTGGCGTTCTGTACCCTGATACTGTGCTCCTTTTGTATGTTCGTGTAGAATGTAAGTGACATCGGTTTTAAAATATTGATCCACTACTAGACCATAGCCGGATGCCCTCAAAGATCATTCTCAGGAGGGGGAGCAAGGGCCGACCAGCTGGGCGCACAGGCTATGCAATACGGCGTGTGTGGGCATGGAAGTTGCCGGAAGCTCCCCAACATTAGTGAACAGAAGGAACATATCCCAAAGCCGGGTAAAGATCCCTCCATTTCCCTATGATCGACATGACTAAGAAAGGGTCCAGCATGTTCCTCCGGTTCCGTCGGGCAGATTGAAACGCCGACTCGATAAGCTTTCGGCACGCTCGGCTGATTAACGGCCATTTCCTGTATGACTTAATAGACATTCCTTGTCACGTTTGGATTCACGCCATTCGCTACTATAGCACCAGCCAAGATGCGTTCAGTCTACGTCTCAGAGCATACGACGCCAGACCAATACCAGCTGGGCGACGTGCCCTCGCTGGTGGTGGAGAACCCAACTGACATATTGATCAAGGTTCATGCCGCGAGTATCAACCCGATTGACGTGAAGAAAGCCTCGGGGGCCACTAAAATGGTTCTCAAGGATAGGTATGAACTTAATATGCGTGGCCTTTTCTGGTCTAATGTTTATGTATAGTTTTCCGTACAAGATCGGCTATGACTGTGCCGGCACGGTGGTCAACATCGGATCTCAGGTCAAACGGTTTAAGGCCGGTGACGAGGTCTTCGTGCGATTACCAGAATGTCACCGTGGATCATTCAGTGAGCTGGCCCGATCGACTGAGGACTTTGTTGCGTTGAAGCCGAAGAATTTGTCCATGGAAGACGCCGCCTCGATTCCGTTGGCGGCCATGACGTCCCTCCAGGCGCTGCGTGGCTACGAAGGCGATCTCGCGGGTAAAACCGTTTTTATCCCTGCTGGGCGTAAGTCTCTCTATTCGGTTATCCCAGGCTATATACTGATTTGGAGATAGTTGGCGGAACTGGTGTTTTCGCATGCCAGTTGGCAAAAAATATCTTCAAAGCCGGCAAGGTGATCACCACGGTTTCCACCCAGAAGGTTCCCATGGTGAAAGAGCTATTAGGAGAGGGAGTAGTGGACGAGAGTAAGAAGCACCGACTCCAAATTCATCTGTGCTTCCAGAAAACTCACAGCAATTCCAGTCATTGATTACAGAAAGTCCGACCCCAAGGAGCTTATTCCCACGGGGTCCGTCGATTTCATCTTCGACACAACCGGCAGTGCAATGGACTATCTAAGTCTAGTCCGACCGAAAGGAGCCATTATTACGGTCTCTATATTAACCTCTGGTGATGTTCTTCAGAACTCGAGCGTTATGCGCCGGTCGCCCGACAAGAAAGATAAAGCAACAGTGCCATTTCCTATCCGGATAGGATTGAACGTGATGGATCGAATCCGCGTCGCTCGGGCATCTCGGTACGGGGTCAAATACGCGTCCATCTTCTTGGAGCCAAATGCAAGTGATCTAGATTCCATTCGGGGATGGGTAGAGGCAGGAAAATTAAAAACGATAGTGGGAACCAAAGCGAGCTTTAACGATATCCAGGCCGTTCGGGATGCTTGTCAAGTGGTGTACGATGGGAAGGGAGGCGTTGGAAAGTCTGTGATTGTGTTTGATTAAAATTATTTGCTGTATGATATGAAGTTTGTGTGCTACTACGTCTCATAATTTTGTAATACTTGCAGGGACTCCTTGGAAGACTACCTAATCACATTTCATAAAGCCAATTCACATCTTCTGAGATACAAGGATAGCAATCGATATATAAGAATATGAAGTTGGAAATTTGCTCTAGGTAATATAGAACGACGATGTGTGTTCATAGCAATCTAGTACCATTGGCTCATTGCATACCTTAAGCTAAATTGCAGATATTGTGAAGCCTGGAAATAAGATGAGCGAACAGAACTACCATCGGGAAAGAAGGCGACATGAGAAAATGGTGTTAAGCTAATCATGCAGTCCAGTCCCCACTATGGCGTCTTCGAGTTCCAGGCGGATGGATTGTTGGTCCGATGGCCGCGACAAGCCTTGGGTGGATCCGCCTCCAGAGTGGATCTTAGGAATTTGTATTTGCCACAGTCTTCGGGTTGTTTTCTTAGGAACAGAAAGACTGAAAGAAAAAAACACCACATGTAATACCGCTTCCTTATGTCATTTAACCGTATAGAGCATGGCTACGTTATATCAGTATTTCAGTCCCTACCATATGCTTAGCACATCGTAGTATCTACAAGAGCCGTGGATACCCAAAACAGAGCCTTGGTAGAACAATATAGCATATGGACTCAATACAACCGGTTTGATTGATAATTCAATGCTCCGAATGCCTCGGCAGAATTTATTGGGTTCCACTTCCCCTGTTACATGCAGATTCACCGTATGATTTGTAAGGCCGAGGTCTAAGAATCAACATCAACAGCGACTATATTCCTCAAGCGTTGACCTGTCTACGGCAGGAGATCAACAAAACAGATTTTGAACGATGAGCACAACTATCAAGGAACCCCTCAAGCTACCATGCGGATTGGTCCTTCCCAATCGCTTAGTGAAGGTACTGCAAAATGCCTACTCCCTGAACTCCAGTAACTAATACCCTCGCCCAGGCTGCCATGGCCGAAGGACTAGCAGAAGGAAGACATCTACCGGGCCCAAAGATATCTCG
The DNA here is from genome assembly GCA_027569665.1 of Aspergillus bridgeri. Taxonomy (NCBI): domain Eukaryota; kingdom Fungi; phylum Ascomycota; class Eurotiomycetes; order Eurotiales; family Aspergillaceae; genus Aspergillus; species Aspergillus bridgeri. The sequence goes on along the minus strand of JAPDKQ010000062.1, from coordinate 10,550 downwards.
AGTCTACGACAAATGGGCAAACGGCGGATGGGGTGCTCTTCTAACTGGTACGATTCAAAAACCCTGAAATACTCTGACTAAAACCCAACAACACAAAAGGAAACGTCCAGGTCGATGTTCGTCACCTAGGAGGCAAAGGCGATCTAGCCACGAGCGAGTCCCATGAAACCGATCACCTGTCAATGGACGCATGGAGACGATACGCAGAAAGCTGTCAAAAACACGGCACCCCTGCCATCGCTCAAATATGCCATCCAGGCCGCCAGTCGCCGAGAGGAGCCGGACAACGAGGCCTTTTCGAGAGGACGATCGCTCCGAGCGAAATCCCACTTGATGTAGGAAGTGGTTGGGTCGCAAATATTATCAGGGATCTTATCTTCGGGGTTCCGAAAGCAATGTCGCGCTCTGATATAGATCGGGTGATCGCTCAGTTTGTAACATGTGCTCGCATTTTGGCACGCTGTGGATTTTCGGGAATTGAAATCCACGCGGCGCATGGATATCTTCTGTGTAAGTTTTTCTCTATTCATTTCATGCCGCTATCCTGGGTGTACACGATGGCTGATATTGGATACAGCCCAGTTTCTTTCGCCTCGAGTAAGCATGCTATACCCACACAAAATACTACAGCCAACCTCGTATGTGCTTACACAAACAGAGCAACATCCGCCAAGATGAATACGGCGGTAGCGCAGAGCGGCGCGCCCGTATCGTCCTCGAGATCATCCAAAAAATTCGAAAGGCTGTTCCTGCAACCTTCTGCATCGGGATCAAGTTGAACTCTGCTGATCTCAACACGTCCGAGTGCGAAGACACAATGACCCAAATCCGCCTCTTTGCAGACGCCGGTGTCGATTTCCTTGAAATATCGGGTGGATCGTATGAAGACCCAACGGTAATATACAAATAATTCCACTTACTCCGAGAATACCTAATGCAGAAGCTGACATGAAAAACAGATGATGGGCCGCGGTGTCCGCGACGAAACCAGCACCGGAAAAGGCCAAACGACGGAATCCCGCGAAGCCTTCTTCTTGGACTTCGCAGAACAGGCTAGAAAGCAATTCCCAGACCTAATTCTCCTACTCACCGGAGGATTCCGAACGCGGAAAGGAATCGAGGGCGCGCTGAACAGCGGCGCATGCGATTTGGTCGGCATCGGGCGTCCAGCAGTGTTGAATCCCGATTTCCCGCGAGTTATGATGGACGATATCTATACGGATCAAGAAGCACGTGTGGTATTCTCTAAGGTGCATGTTCCATTTTTGGCAGGGCTTCTCAAGATGAGAATGCTAGGTGGAGGCGCGGAGACGGTAAGTTTGCATTGTTCTGATAGCTCATGAATTAGTGCTGATACAATGAAGCGATATTTCCGGGACCAGATCCAGCGCATAGCGACGGGGCTTCTTCCATATGCGCCGTGAACATTGATACTACCCATCGAGCCCTGATATAATTGAGTAGAAAATATGCTTGTCTGTAGACTACCACAGCCTGATTGATTCTATAGCTATACTAGCGGTCCATGACCTATCATACAGCGCCGAAAAAAAAAATTGATATAACCCATGGAAAAAGGGGACGAGCCCAGCAGAAATTGCCATTAAGGCTTTGCTTAAAGGCGGATCTTATACTACCGTTGTGGTCGGTGAAAGGACATTTATGTTTTCAACTATACGGCATACTGTCGTTAGAACCTCTGGCAGCTGCCCGTTCACGAGGGAGTTTAGCTGGCGTAGGAAAACTATTTGTTTAGTTAGTCAAACGAACATCCCCTGATAATGGCCTTGTTCATACTGTCCGATCCATATCAAGGCTTATGAATGTCCAATCGGTGAAATTGGTATCCACCCGCCAAATAGCCCTGGGGCTGCGACCCTGCCCCATCCGCATGTTCTGGACCATAGCTTGTGATCTAAATGAGCCAAAAAAGCCTTTCTTGGGTATTCGAGATGGACTTACCCATATAGGCTAGGGCTTGGTAGACACCGGCCCCTTTGATTTGTTTCGCCTCCATTAGCAAGATGCTGCTCGCCGTGTCTCCGGCCTCCGTCCCGTACCGAACGGCGTAATATACCTTGCCTGAAATAAGGAATTGTGGCTTCTCTTGAGGCTATTAGATACTCAGGGGCTGCTCCAGTTGGCATTGCACATGCTCCCTGTCACATATCTTTAAAGCCTCAGATATTACAGCGTTGATCTTCTGACGCACATAAGCCTCTCGCTCTGGGGAGAACCTGTAATCGTTCTCTATGTCGTTCAGATGATCAGCTACATAAGTCAGTAAGGATAACAGTTATTGAGAATGCTAACCATTACTTAATCTTGGATGGATCTGTCGTAGATCCTTGGGGTCGATTTCCCAGGAGTTGAGGCCGCCACGGCCAAAAGGCTTCAGACCAAATAGGACCATCACATCCCGGGGTTTCATTTTCGATACAGCTTGTGATTCTAACTCCTTTGCGGCCTCCCTTTCCGCATTCTTTCTTGCTTTCTCTAGCTCCCGATTGTACCACTGAATTAGTCTCTTTACTCGTAGTTTCTGGCCGATACCGGCGAGAGAGACCAGCCCCCGCTCCAGCGTTTTGAGTGTTTCAGTGGCCATTTCTAGGCTTGTGAGAAGTGTGGGTTTGTTTTAAGTCAAAAGAGTAGTATACTGAACGCACGAACGCAAAATTTGAGAAGGGGGCTTACGAGCAAGGATAAACCGATCTAGCAGCAGTCCTATAAACACAACGACCTTTTTACAGGGCAAAGACAACTAATTCGGAAGGTGTAACCTAGCTAATAATCAAGGAGGGTACCAAGTAGACAACGCTAGGTCTGTAGGTGACATCAGGATTCCTTGATTCGGTGAAATGATGCCATAATACTGAATATATCAAGTTACTATACTACAAAATGATAGCCTCCCAAATAGTAATAATACGTAGCACCCAATACAGGCGAATGTTCTTCAATTACCAGCCTTAAATGATACTGAAAGTGGTCAGGGAGGCTGTGGCCAAGTTTCCCTGCTATACTGTTCTCCTAGTTGAGGGCCTGAGCCCCTAACTGAATTGATAACTCAATATAAACTACAAGGATCGATAAGGCGGAACCAGTATACATAAGTTCTCCCACATATTTCCTTGATCAGGAGTTGACAAGACAATTCCACACAGAACTAAAGATGGAGATGGAAATACCGGTGCTTGCGACTTCGAATGCGGTGTCTTTGTGGAGTGAAAGGGGGCCGCAATTAATGCGCACCTTCCTAGTAGGAGGCGTATTTACGAGCCATAATAGAATTGCTCTCCTGTTGAAAAAAGGAAATTAGATCACGGCAGGGGGAAATCTGTTAGTATTTCATAGACTTCGGCAAAACCCATCGATGGGTCCAAATATTGGACCCATCGCCAAACCCATATGGGTTATAAGTTTTGTTTAAAATGGTTAATCCATCCCAATGGGTATTCATGGGTTTTTAATAGGTAAAGTTCCGGCACTTACTGAACTATATTAGGCGAGTAAAATACTTAAGAGCAATCGTGCGGCAGGCGGGAACGGGCGGCAGATGGGCGGCAACGTTATAGAAACACCGCCCGCCCTCACTTCGACACATCGACGAACTTTCTCTTCATTTTTCTCCTCTGCCATCTTTCTGTGTTTCCGTCCCTCTGTCTTCTTTCTCTGTGCGTCCCATATCACCCCACTTGCAAATCATGGCAACTTCAGTCCGGTTATCGCCGCAGGTACAGCGGTTGCAAATGAGTTCGCCGTACGCTGATATCTACACCAGAGCCCTATCAAACCCTCTTCGTTCACGACCAATCGTGAAACCTCTGGCTTCGACGACACACTCCCATCCAGAGCCAAAACGTTGGCAAAATCCTGGAGGTTGGGGGGCGCGGCATATGAACGATGTAGCCCCATTTACATTATGGGATGAACAGAAACGCGAGTTTCGATCTCCAACGCGTGAAGAAGTGTTGTGGATTCGAAACAAGTTTGGAGATGGGAAATTTGGGCAGTCCGGGTGGTTCATGTGGATTGAGACTGAACGCCCGCCGCAGCCAGTACCTCTCACTGTCGGATGTATGCCAGTGTATTTTGTGGGGACCGGCGAATCCCACTTCGAAGCCCTTCCGCGCGCCCTCTATCCAAACCCTCGGGTCCCAGACCCATGTCCTGCTGCTCTTCGCTGGCCAGCGATGCAGTTCCCGACGAAGGAGCAAAATATCGCGGTGTTAGTCGCTCTGAAGCCCCTCGCAAATGTACGGGCGATCCTATATCTACCAAATTGGATAATTGTCGAGCTTAAGCACGGAGATGGGCGTACCTACGAGCCAATGTCCCTTCCAGGCGTTGTTGCAGGTCGAACAACACTCTATCACCATGAGAAAGAGCCGTTCTACAAGGCCATGAAGGACCAGACCCGAGTTAGAGCTATCGATCCACAGGAGCATATGAACAACAATCAGACTCTGCCACAAGATGATTCTAACTATCTACGGACCTCCTCACTCACACCTGGCTGCAGATTAGAGTGTGGCCTCGGCCCTCCAGGATCCGCAAACGAGCTTATCAATTGCGCTACAACTTCGGGGGTGAAAATTCGTAATTCCCGCGGGGAAGATGCATTGACAGTTGCCTATCATGGTTTCCTGCTGTCTACCGAAGTGTTCCACCCACGCGCGACCGCAGACAAAATCGGGGAAGTCTTCGACGCACGCCCTGAACTCGACGTTGTGCTCGTTAGCCTTACACCAGCTGCCTCGGCAAATTTTACGAACGACTGCTATTTTCAAGCCCAGCCCCCTCAAATATTGCTGGAAGGCGATCAAATCAAGCAGGGGGCGTGGAGTGAACTGGACGGCATGAGCTCAGGTCTGGTGAGTATGATGGCATATGGCACTATGTTCGAGGAGCCGAAGCGCCCCTCTGGTCACCCACCGATTGAGTTTAGACATTGGCGGCCCTATACTCTTAGTTCACTGTTCGGGGTCATCAACACCGCTATATCGGAGGGAGTTTGCGGCGCGCCTATTGTGAACTGCAATACGGGGGGAGTTGGTGGCTTCTTCCATTTGTTCGATGGAACCAACTGTCTAACCGCGCACCTAGATGATTTGATTGCTGAAGGGTGGCAAGTGGTTTAGACTGTATCTATGCTTAGATAGGTTGCTTAAATAGCTGACATTAATGACACTTTAGTTATTTGTGGGATTGGCTGCTTGGCTCCGGGCCATTATACCAATATAAGACAGTTTATTAACTAAGAGTTAAAAAGTTTCTCTTATTTAATACCGGGCTATAGTATATTATACAGTAAACGAATCACCCGCGGCTATTTGGTCTTGAGGCCCAACCTTTTATAGTAATAAAGAACATCATCTATTAATATACTAGTTCCCTGAAAGTAAGCTAGTGTAGTGGTAAGTCATATATGAGGAGCCAATTAGACTATTTATTATAACAATTACGCTTATTTGTACTGCCTTCAAAGAAGTATCGATGCTCCTGCTTTGTACTTATCTTCAGCACTATCAACATCCTCCTTGCTGATACTATTGACCGCTGCCGAAACATTGTAATAATGAAGGAAGGAATAAAATAGAAGACAGTTTTCTGAAATTATGCATTTTTAAAGCCCTGCCTGCCACTTCAGCCTACCCCTCTCCGCACTACAGTAATGAACAAAGCGCCACTGCTATTAAACGTTCCTCATAAATGCTTCCAGTGTCCCCGGCGTATCTGTGTTATGTCAGTTGTGTTATCTTTCACCCGACAGCTGGGGGCCTGGGCCCTCAACTGAGCCATCGTCTTGTGTTGTTCCTAGCATGTCCTGCGCATTAAAATGGACAACAGGCCCATCCTTATCCAAAAGTTGTGGCAATGTATCGGCTCGAACCCAGTCGGGAAGATCTACACCTAATTGGCCCACCATTAAATGGAGGTAGGGAAATTTACCGCTTGTTCTCCCTTCGTAGTCAAAGAAGTACGGGGCATCACTCAAGGCCTCTTTGACTGTCTGAGTCTGGTGTCTTATCCAGGGAATGAAGAACCCGGCTCGTCTCCAGGCCATGTATATCTGCCCTAGTGCGTCACAGATCTTGTGAAACCGCTGATCATCTTTAGCCTGGTTAAAAGGGTCACCGGGACCTCTCCTGGATGTAGAGCGCGGCTGTACTGTATCTATTTCGTAACATTGTAGGTTTTGGCACCAATGATTTGCGCCCATTAGCACACATCCATATCTCCGGGTCATTTCTGCTGTCGTGCCTCGGAATACATATTCAAAGTAAGCTTTGTTGGTCTTCTGGAAGACTTCTTTGACCTCAATTTCAAAGTCATGTGCTTGTACCGGATCGGGGATCCAATGGCTGCTACTGCTGAAGTCGCCCTCCCTAGCGTAAGTTTCAATACGTAGCATGTGGTAGGTGAGCCATTCTATGTGGCGATTGTGCACTGCGCCCTCTGAATTATTTGCCTCTGGGTCTTGGTTCTGTATCTCTTCTCCATTGTCGGAAACAGTATGCTCGAAAGAACTCCCATCACGCTGCTTCTCATATTTGTGGATGAAAGGCTCTATAAAGGTGTAAAAACGCTGAATGTACTTGGGAACCTTCGCTAACTCAGGAAAATGATCCTGGTGCCGGTAGAGGTACCGTATCCTCTTAGGAAAAAAGCTCCGGGAAGGCATTTTTGTGCTGTTCCCAGCTTTTGCAGTAATTCTTCAGAATCTTTACCGCCTCTTTTCCGTTTGCAGGAGGGCCTTTCTGAAAAACACCATCACCTTCCTCGTCACTAGAATCGCTTTTGTCATCACTGATATCGGGTTCAGCTGCCTCGTGTTCCAGCTCTGTGATATTACTTGGGGGCTCTGAGCCCCCAAGTGGGGCGATTGTTACATCCTCAGCCGGCGGATTGAAATCATCGGTGGACAGAATGGTATCCTGAGCAGGCTGCTGTAGATTAAGCATGCTATCTCTTTTGGCTGAATAAATTGCTTCGTGTTGTTCTTTGCTTAGCCCGTTGAGAAGATTAACCACGGCCGATTGCTCCTTATACAGGAGCCTCTCCACACGTTTGAATTCTGTGAAGGCCTCACAGGCAGCCGTCCTTGTGTTTTCTTGCAGATTCGAAAGGAATTGTCGGGCGCTATCCAAGTCTCCTTGGAATAGTCTCGCAAGCTCGTCCTGAACTGACGCCTCCTCCCAGGGGAGAAGGCCGAGCAAGGCCTTCCCAATCCTGGAAGGGGGTTCATATCGGATCGATGCGTCCCACCGTTCCCTTGGACAGACAGGTAATCTTTCCCCGTATGGGGACGTGGGAAGAGACAGGAGCTCTCGGTTAGCCTTTCTCGCTTTCTTGAGTGACCAGTACGTAAGATCTCCAGATCCTTACCGGAAGTGTTCAGCCCTACTAAGACAACCGGAACTTCAAGGCATTGTTCCTCTGTCGACAGGAATTGTCTAGGATTCAGGTGATGATATAAGACAAGTTCGCCGGTATGGTGCCCGGGGTCCATGAAGCTTGAGTCTTCCCAAACCTTGCTATAGTCGTTAACTATATTGGTTGGGCCTCGCGTAGGCTCCCGATATTCGGTTAGGCGAGCCCACCAATCTGACACAACCTCTGGCTCTGTAAGTCTTCTCCCAAATTTGGAGTAAGGGCCTGAAGACTTTGATGTAGATACGGTGAGGATGGCTCGGAAAACCTGGGTATTGTCTTGTCCATCCTCAAGAAGTTCACTTGCTTTCCCCTCTACAATTGTTTCCGTGTATACGAGGCCAGGCAGCACATTTCTTGCCATCTCAGGATAAGCTATACGCTTATATTGTCCATCGGTCCTGAGGCCAAGTAGCAGCAAGTAAATTCGAACATCCGATCGAATGAGCTGTTGGGTGACCGAATGCATCATGATTGGTAATGAACCATGTGGTGTTCCCTTGGTTGTAGGGGCATGGAACTCGTAAATGCGTGCTTCATCAATGCATAGCTCTTCTAACGACCCCTCTCCGGCCTTTTCCTGAAGCCATCGGGTGAACATCTGTGGGAGGATGGCACAGCCATTCTCCCGAAAGCTGAGGTATTCGCTGCGTTCAATCGGGCTGAGTCCAAGTAAATCGGCGACTCTTTCTGCACTGATGCTTTGGGGGTCGAAAAGGGGTCCTTCGGTCATAATAACGCGGTATAGCTCAAATATTTCCTCGGTTTGTTCCTGCTGTTCAGGCTCTCGCAGCGGTGATCCTCGGAACCAAAAGGCAAAAGCTGAATCTTTCTTCATGATATCAAGGCTGTTAAACTCCTTAATACACTTACGGAAGCGTGCGGCCAAATTTTGCTCATTTGTCTTCAGGCCTAAGATAGTGGCCATAAGTATAAGATGGCTATCACACATTGTTAATGTATCAGGATTTTCCACTCCGTTCGCGAATGTAGTCAGAAGCGCTGCTGATATTTCACTGCCCCGTAACTTGACAATGGACAAGTTTTCCGCAGTCAGAGACTGACTGCATTGGCATGGCACAGTTGCTTGACTTTGCCGAATACGTTCAGAGCGTCTCGGGGGCTCGGCGCTGGTCGGTAAGCCGTGAGGCCGCTTGTTGCTAGATGAGGGCCTAGGGCCCCTAAGTACCTCGACTTTTTTCTTATCCCTTTTCCGGACTTCGGCAATTTTTGCGAGCTCCCGTTTAAGCTCATCTCCTTTTAATGGTTGCGGCCGTTCGGGCTCTTTGAACATCAAGTCTGACTCCCTGATCCCGTATCTTTCAATCCCCTCGAGTGTAGGCTTCTGTGTATTAGGTTCTCCGGTAGGCCGTATGATCCCTTTCTCGTCGATGTAGGCGGCAATTTGGTTAAGATCTTTTATCAAAGGGTTTTTCCCCTGGCCTTTTGCGTTCAAATCCCTCTTGATATCCCCTGTATTCCAGCGAATCTCGCTTGAATATCCTCTTGATTTTGATTTGACGCGAAGATATGTTTCTGTGTTTATTCGTTTCACCCATGTTGCCAGAGCAAGTCCTTTTCCTGCCATAGCACTAATCGCCTTGGCGAAATGCTTACCGGCGCCAATCTCCTGGAACATGTGCACGGCCTGGAGTCCCCAAGCCGTTTCGACACGTTTCCAAGCATCGTCAATGATTTGCCTCGTTGTCAATCCTTTGTTTTCCCTCTCATCAAGGAGGCCTCATAGCTCCTCGTCTCTCGCTTTCTTGAATTCCTTATAGACAGTCGTGTTTTTAAGGAACTGGATCGTACGGAGGTCCGCCTCCTCGCGGACTTCTGCCTGGGCCTGTATGGCTGCGCCAACTTCATTGATAAGATCCCACTTCTCCTTCTTTGTTTTCAACAACGCCAGCTGGGCCCCGATCTCGGCGATACAGCTTTCGTTCTCTTGCAGGACTTTGCGGGCCCATACTTGTCTGGCGGTCTTGGTGTTTCCGATTATTATCTTTGTCCGCGCTTGATCTGAAACAATCACTTGCTGTCCCGATGCACCTGTGGTCCCTGGGCCCTTAACTGGTTGTCCCGGGCCCTCATCTTTGCCTCCTGCCTTAGCTTTTTTCGTTCCACTCGGTTGCCCCTGGCCCGTGCCACCCCTCTTTTTAGGGCTTTTCGGCGCCATGGCTGTTTTGCGTGGAGTTCTTAGATACGGAATCTGAAGCCTGCAGGAAGTCTAAGGAATGGCTGTGTTATGGTGTGGGGTCGAAGATGAGGGTGAAGAGCGGGGCTAAAAGTGAAGGTGAAGAGTGAGACTAGAATTAAAAGTAAAGAGTATGGCGACATACCACAAGCAGAGTATTTCCCCTAGATTACAGCCTAGCCGGAATTGGTACATGATTATTATGAGCCGTCCTTGTAGAAAACATAACTATCAAAGCATCACCACAACTTGAGCCAACCCGGTCACATAGCTAAGGCCTCAAAGATACTGGACAGAGGAGAATCGTGTTTCTATCCCATCACACGTTCCCACAGCCCAGCGTGTAAAAACTTCTCGATATCCGTACCCCCATCGGTTGCGAGGTGATGGCAACAGCCTTTAAGATTCTCCCATTCCCGGAAACTGCGCTCAATGACCTGTGCCATCCCTGATGCGTTCAGGATTTCCGCAAGCCTGTAATGACAGTCAAGAAGGGCACGGTTAGGAAGGTCCAGATGTTGTGCATTATCCGCTTTCTTGAATTCAACATAGCCACTCTCGGGAAGGCGTTGTCTGTCCGCTCTTGGGTATCGTTTGAACACTTTAATCTCATATCTGTTATCACCGTCCTAATTGCGCGTCTCTCCGTTAGTAAAAATGAATAATAGCACTCGCACCGGGCGATTGGCTGCTTACAGCAGGCCTGAGAGCGATGGATAATTTCCCAAATTCGGTATGAACGGAGTTCCGCAGTGTGAGTCCATTGGATAGATCATTAATGGTATCAACCCGTATCTGTAGCGTTCCGCCTACCCACCACCTTCGGCAGTGGGTAGGCCACAGCGATTTGCAATTTCACAGCGATTTGCAAGAAATAAAGTAATTTAATTTATTATGATCTATCTCCCACTAAATCGAT